>JAPSES010087366.1:0-23217 GCA_029822895.1 Maxillicosta whitleyi | reverse complement strand
AAAGTCGACCCATCAAGATTAAAGTCGACATCCAATTTCAACTTTATTCTCAGAATTTTGAGTTTAATGTCGACATGCCGACTTTAATCTCGTCATATCAAAAAATACCTTCTCCTTCATGAATGGCCCTAATGCTCTATCGTAAAAGGATCATTACACATCCAAATATAAAAACAGAAATTTCTTAATCTTTACCTATGAGAGTGAATCAATAAAAAAATGACCAATGTTTTTGTTTTGTTTTTTAATGTAAGGTTTTTTTGTGAGTTTGACCATAAGATTTCATCCAAATGCCCGGAGGCTAGAGTTTACAATTTCACAAGACATGTGTTGAGTGCAGTGCAGGGAACTTTAATTCATTCATATTCATTAAACGCACTGGCCATAAATGCATAAAGTTTAGATGTAATACCTCAACAATCAGTGTTGGTGTTCAATCAGTCAGATAAAGTCTAGGTTTTGTAAGTCATTTTAGGGCAACACACACACACACACACACACACACACACACGACTTCTAAATCAAAGCAGCCAATATGATCCCTCTATCTCTTTATCTTAGTTATACTTGTGAGTCCTACATTGTTTATTTCAGGTGTTGTTGTTGTTCTGAAAATTAATTTTAAAATCTAGCTCTGTTAAGGAATTCCATGGGAATGGTACACAATTCATCAGAAATATTATAGCACCCACCTAATCTATTTGTACTTGCATGTCTTTTCTGCCTGTTTGCTGAGTCAGAGGGAGCTGAGAATGTGTCTTATTAAATTTGGTTTCTTCTGTACAAACTGTGCAGTCTGTGCTCTTCACTTATTGGTGCTGGGACATGAGACAGCACAGATGATGAGATGAAGACAAGGGAATAAAAAAGGAGAGAGAAAGTAATTAGAAGTGAAGTTGCACAGTGTCATGAAAGTTCTGAGAGTCTCATTAAGTCGAGCCGTTAGACTGCTGTTAAAAGAAAGAACATTTATCAGGAGTTAAGTAAGGACTCCCCCCCTCCTAGAGAAGTGACAGCATATTTCCATAAAGCTGAAATGACAAAATGTTCAGCCCTGGGCCAAAGTGTCAAAACAACCACTTTTCATCAGTGTGCGTGTTAGGCTATAAGTGTGATTTTCATGTGAACGCATGAACCACAGAGCATGAAATCACAGGAGTTGAAGGAGATGGAGATGGATGGTGAGCTATTACTGACTGCCATCTGGAGTAATAGGAACGGATAGAAAGATTTATACAACAGAGCAGCAAACAAATGTTTTGGGTTAGATTCATATTAAAATATTCATCTTTTTGCAACACAGCTGACTTTTTCTTAGTGTTTTCTCCTCTGTTGAATGTAATTTCCTACTCCACGGTGCTTGAAAGTATTTAATCCTCTCATTTGACAGAACATTAACCTTTCCTCATTTAGGTTAATACCGGACCTGATGTAGTCCGCAATGTTTAAAAGCCCATTCAAGCTGGAATAAGTCAGTCTGCATATTTTTGCATGCGATGGAGCATTCTCACTCTTCTGTGGACTGCAGGAGTTAAGAGCTGGATGTAAGGATGGAGGTAAGGCGTCTCTGATCTTCACTGCTGTTGGTCATTTTAGGGAAGTATTGATTTTGGCAAAGGCTCGCTGGCTGACTAATCTTTGGATGTCACTGTAAAGTAAAGGTCATAGAGGCATATACTGCAATCATTACTGTGATGTGTTGTGAAGTAATGCATATTTATACAATATGAATGTCACAGACAGATAATAGAGTTCTGTCAGAAAGTGATGAAAGTGTAATCTGCTGCAGCATAAGGTGCAAACTGCTTGAATAAACAGGGATGAAAAATTTAAATTTACATTAACATTAAACAAACTCTGACTTCAATAGCTTTGTACTATGAAGCTGCATACATTATTCAATAACAGTATGTTTTATTTGTATTATAAAACATGCTTGATATTAAGTTGTTCAAAAGGACACAGAAAGGAAAATAAAACATACATACAACAAACAATAATCCCAATATTTAAATATTTACAGGGTGACACTATAATATTGGTACAGATCATATGACTACATAATACTCATCTAATGCATGACTCATGGTGATTTTAATGCATTAATAAAAAGCAAAAAGTAGCAGACAATCCATTTGCTTATAATGATCTAATGATGAGGGAACTATGGCTTTGTGTTGTTATTATTTCATACATTCGCAATTACTTCACACTCCAACTGGTATACCACACAATTTTAATGACTGGTTTGCACAAATTCGTTTTAGTTCTGTGCATATGATGAAAACAGATGAAGGCTATGAACCCATAAAGACCTAAACATCCTCCAGTGACCAAAAACATCTACTGATCTAACCTGTTAAAACCTGTTGACCAACTAATCCTGTAAATCCATGTAAATAATTAGTGTAAAAAACAGTTCGTCATCATTTCATGGTCATCAGATATGACCCATTTGGATGTTCTGAGGCTCCATAGTGAATGTGGAAACACTGTCATCTTCTACAAGATTGATTCACCAGTAAAACTGGAGTTGGATCAATGAAAGTGGGTGGAGACACTGGATTTATGTTCAGTTAATGATATATTTTACTGAAAAAGTCACTTTTTCCTCAATTTTCTCTGTTTTTGATACAGTAGCACTCTACTTTAATTTGAGCTTTTATAAACATTAATCATGATCTGTAAATTAAATATGCAAAATTACCTGATTTCCTGATTTTAAAGCACTTTATGACTTTCTCTCTGTGAGTAGTGCTCCATAAATAAAATTTACTTACTTTACTTACTTCATCAATAGTATCAATATATAAGGGCAATATACAAGGCATAATAACAATGGAGAAATGTTAACAATTGCAATTTATAATTCCAGGGGCCACGTGTACACACATTTCTACTTTCAGATATAAAAAAAAAAAAATCACCTAAAATGACCTGTTAAAGTGGTTAGAATTAAAAAGCTTTGAAGTTATTTTAATGTATTGGATTGTAGATGTATTGTAAATGTTGTCTTCCTCCAAACAGTGGACTGATAAAAAAAAAAAAAAGTTTGATTGATGTAAACAATGAGCTTTACACTTACATTCACTGAATGACACAGTTTGTGAATACATAGCATTGATCTGTTGGTGGTGTCTCAGAGTCCTGAGAGTATCCTGGTACGTGACTTCTCCCTGCTGGCAACAGTTTGGAAGATCAATACAATACAGAACCCCGTTAAGGTCATTTTGTCATTGTTTCCAACCTGAGGTAGCAGCATATTTAATGTATTATTACCCTTTTTGGACTTTTGATGCAGACAGTGCCATAAAGGTCATCTGAGGCAAACACTGGTATAAATATTTATAAGCCTAAAATGACCGATTTGATTTAAGAAAAAATAAGCTTTATTTGCTTTTTACAATATTAGAATAGTTGTAGTTAGCGCGAAGACACTGATCAAACACATGGATCTGAAAGGAGAAACCAGCTATTCAGTCACATGTCAATAAATTTCTGAGATGAGTGTGAGTTCCTTAACTGATGACTTGATCATAGTTTCTATTGAGCAAATGGAATGTATTGTTTCTAGCAAAAAAAAAAATTCATGCATTTAGTCATTATGACTCTTGCATTAATTATCGCTAACAAATCTGCCTTGTACCCTTATTATAAAGATTTATATGTTACTGGGTGTGAGTAGAGGGTGTACACAGTGGTCTGAAGTGGTAATGATAAAAAAATATATACATATACAGTATAATGGTAGTGCTATAATGTTTTTTTTTTATTTTTTAAATTTAGCTGTAATGTATGCAACTTAGCTAACTATTATTGTTCAGTTATTAAGTTAAAAAAATTATAAGTGTTAATGTTGGGGCAATATTGCCCTTTATTTCTTTTTCTACAGAAATTGTAGACTGTGTACATTTTATTAATATATGTGTATATATATATATATATATATATATATATATATATATACACACACACATATATATAAGGTTTATATACCATTTATATTTAAAGTTCTTTTGGGCAATAACAATCCTTTCTAATGTAAGTGTAGTGACTCCTCATCCTCCATATATAACTATAGAATAGAATAGAATAGAATATCTTTACTGTCATTGTAACAAATACAATAACATTTTAAAGTGCTGTCCAACCTGTACATTACATTTCTATAAACAAATAAATAAAATCAGCTAAAATAAACAAGAAAAAAAAAAAAAACAAGCTATTACAGATTATAGGATATTTTAATGCAGAGTTGACATCGCCTGTTTTTTTTAAATTATTATTTTTTTTAATATGTGATGTTTATTGGCGTTAAATGCAGCAGCACCCAGGGTTAAACCAATATAAACTTTTCCTTTAAGAGATGGCAGTACTCTGTAAAACATAAGCCTTGGTGCAAAATAATTCATCTCCATCAGTGTTTACAAACTGTGACTGAGTCTCTGAATTATGGGTTCATTATGTACTGAAGCCTGCCTTGGGACTCTGCTTTGGGCTTTCAGCCATTGCTTGGTTAGACTGCTTTAGAAATATTGCATTGTGTGGATCCGGCGGTCACTGTTGCATTAACTGTGTTGCATTACCTCAAAGTATAGTGGTGTGCACTTTGTGGAATGTTAATTTGTGGAAAGATTTAGCTAAAATATCATTTAATGCAGCAAAGTACAAGGGACACTTTCATCAAACCTTGAAGTGTACCTGACGTCATGCTTTGCTGTATTTTCCAGGTCTAAATCTATTGGCATTTCAGGGTAGCGGTGTGTTTCTGAGTTGAACTGGCTTCTGTTCAATAAAGTTCCCTCATTAGCCTCAGTGTTCAGCATTCAGAAAGCGTTTCCACTGATGGCTGATATAGTACTCAGCTAACAGGGCAGGGAAATGTGATTGGAATACATCCGTGCTCAGAGTGATGGGGAACCATTCAGAATAAAAAAATAAATAAAAAGATACGGAATGTCTGCTTACTCACAAATGCATATGACTCAGCATTTCTGAGATGGAAATACTATTAAAAATCACTTTCTCTTGAGCAAAATGCATAAATATTTCTCTTTTATGTATGGTCCAAGAGAATTTCCAGATATTTATGGCACAAAAAAGGTCAGATATGGTGACTCAGGTGAAATATGACATGCAAATTCTAAATGCACATGAAGTAAAAAAAAAAAAAAAAAAAAGTTAATATGAGATTAAATGCTCGATGTTTCCATCCTTTGGCACTTTTTTTGTCAACTTTTTATTAAGCATGATCATTTGGAATGTATGTATGAAAAGAACAGCATATAAAATGATGTATATTTATGTCATGTCACTTTGTTGGCTGACACTTTCTTGCAGGCAGAAAGGAACAGTGATTGTTTGTGCTAATAAATTGTAGCAGACAGAGGTTGAGCTGCGTTCCGGTCACTTTCATTACAGATGGCGCCAACTAAAAATAACACTCACTTTGCAAGTAGCATGAATTCATTAACTAAATGGATAGTCAAAGTGAAGGAACATGAATTACATACTGTATGTTATATAAATGTGTCTTCATAATTATGTTTTTGGTTAAACTCCTATGCCAAAGTTCTGTTTCCTTACCACGAAGTGGGTAATTGTTAAGACTTTTGAGTTGAAAGCATTTCCATGGCAGTGAACATGCAATTAAAAATGATCCTTTCCATTTCAGAGACTTAAGGTGGACTGAGTGTTTGCCACTAATGGTCTCAGTGTTGGTGTGTGTGTCTGCCTGAGTGTGTGCTGTATATATTCACTGTACGTATGTATATCCATAGGGCAGTGGGTATGCCATTTATAAGCCAATTAAACTTTTTAAGGTCTGTTGCTTCTTTGGCATAATGGAGCAAACCATGGTAGGATAGTGAGGTACTGCAGCCTCACTGCACCACTCTGCTGTGATGTGCCAAGGTGTGTGTGTCTGTGTGTGTGTAGTAAGAGGTGCACATGTGTAACCACTGATAGCACTTTGTCCTGTGAGACAGACGAGTGAGCAACGCTGCTGAAAAGAAGAGCAATAAAGAAGTTGAGCTGGTAAGCGAGACAGTCAGAGTGAAAGCATCAATGTCTGGTGCAGCAGGTAAAATAAGAAAATAAAGACAACATATACTATAGAAAAAATGAAGGAGTCTAAAGCTGAAAAACCAAAAAAAAAAAAAAAAAGTGCAGTGCAATATCTTAAACATAATGAGATGTGGAATCTTTGGTAACGTAAACATGTTGTTCCATTTCTTTTCCTGTGTCCGGGGTCACTGGCTCCACTAGTGTCTGTTTCATGGGGTCTTTCCCCTCTTAGTGATGCTGCATCAGCATCACCACAGCTCTCTACCTCCCTCTTCTCTCTCCACCCCTCTCCTCGCTGTCTCTGCCACACCTCCCTCCTTTCCTCCCTCACACGTTTTCTCTCCCTCACTGGGAATGCCTGGATCGGTGGAAGTCCTGAGCAGAGGCGTTGGATTCCCTTGGTCTGCTGGGAGCTGAGAGGAACAGGTCGGCGCTCACCCAGACCCCGTCCAGCTCATATCAGCTCAGCCCAGACAGGGGAGTTTTCTAGAACATCTCTGCTTTATTATGAGAGTGTGAATTCACAGCTGTCTGAAGACACAGTGGAACAGGATTCTGCTCAGGTTGTTGGAATTTTGCAACAGTGGTGGCGACAGGATTGACCAGTGACACTGAATGATTTATGGTGATACAGTTAAAAGATGTCAGTGCATGGATGGTGAGTTCTCTGATAAAAGGATGATTCGAATGTTGCAGATCATCTTCTTTATGTAATAACAGAAGGTACTCCACTGGAATAATACGGCAAGTTGTTTTGAAAAAACAACAACAAAAAAAAACATCTATATTGTTTTTGGACAGTTTTTCCACTGCTTTTATTATACACAGGAAAAATAAGACATACCTTCAATGATGCATTCCAACGACGACAATCTTTTTGTATAGGCAGAAGATCAACAAACTTATTGATTCTTTTGCAAAAGCTACAAAATAAATCATCTGGCTACATGGAGCTGCGAGGGATTCGGGGTCCAATGAGCGGCCAAGACCTGAAGTGTCAAGGATTAGGGTTCGGTATCCAGACCACAGGGGTTGCTACCAGTTCCATCATTTCAGCAGTGCAGCAGCAGGATTACTCAGCCAGTGTGTGGCTTCGCAGGAGGGACAAACTGGAACATGTAAGTTTTGTAGACTGGAGGTGTAGTTGGAAGAACAGAGGAAAAGGAGTGAAAATGCTAAAAGATAACAGATATTCAGTGGTTGGTTGGTTTGGATGTTTGGGTATGAGTGAGAATTTTTTTATGTAAGAGAACTGCAATATGTTTGAGATGTTATGTAATTATAGAAATGTAATACTATGTTCTTCATTAATTTTTTTTTATGTTATCATCTGAACCCACCATGTTTCTGAAGGAGCTCAAAATGAATTTCTTCATTATCATCTGTTCTTTTTTTTTTTTTTTTTCTGTTACCTACTATGTCTGAGTGTGGAGCTACCATCCCTTTAACAAAAAAAAAAAAAAAAACCCTAAATGGACAGAATGAACATTTTTTGTAACAATGATGAGTCATACTTTTATATTTTTAACAGTCTCTATAAGTTGTTGGAGATCTGCAGCTTTATTGACACATTTTATTGAATCCTCTGCAATGATTGTCACTCAGCCTGTTTGGGTCCTAATCTCTGATAGTTAGACTGGGGTCTCACCCTCTAGTTCTAAACCATAGAGGTATTAATTAGCCAAGTAGGGTTCACAAGTATTTAGCCCGACATCTTAACTGCCTGTCTTTCCAACGTCTATCCCACTAATTCTAGTGTTAAAACTGTCCAGAGAAACCCCAACTAAGACCAATAACACCAGCCCCGTTGGCTGTGACAGCTACTTCCTGTGGAATTCTTGCACTTGGTAATTATTTAAGAGCCAGGAAAGGAAGGCTCTCAGGATAAAAATATATGGTAGGTGGACTATGGCTACGATACCATAGCACATACGTTTAGATGTTATGCACACATGTTGACAACACTAATATACCCGTGGGGAATAAGTCACAGAAAAGGTGAACTTGACTTTTTCTAAATTTATTGTGGGCAATTTAGCAAAACATGTGCAATGATCAATAGTTAATCATTAATTAAAAAAAAAAACCCACAACATTAATCTTCTAAATAAATGAATCAAAACACTTGATTATTAAATATATCTATTCTTCACATTCCTTACTTCTTCTATAACCTCGATGCTGTCCTATGACCCACAGTTTAGTCCTCAAGTCCTTTTAAAAGTGTCCAAATTGTTGCCTCGCTTGATGTCTTCAAAGGAAAAATAAGAAAGGTTTTGTATGTTTTATAATATATCACATCCTCCTTCTAAGAAGATATAATTATTGTACATATGTTGACCCCCTGTGTCTATGTATAGAATTCTTTTGTTCATATTTTTACATTATATTTACATTTTTAATACTATTATTTCCTATAGAGACAACTTGTATGTGTTCTGGTGAATAAAGCTCATACTGACTCTGATTCAGATTCTAGTCAGACCCACGGTGGAAGAAGCAAAAGGTTCTTTGTAGAGCCAGTGACTTATTTGTCCATTCATCCGTAGGTGCAACATGTGTCCATTCAGATATAATCAAAGGTAACTAAAAATATGACACAACATACAGTGCTTAACAAATGCATTATTCCACTACCACCCATACGTGTGGAGTATCGGCTGCCATAATTTAACAGTATTTCTGTTTAACAAAATATCTTTTTATGTTTCTATAATGGTTAATCCACCAGTACAAGCAAGACCTTTTTATCGAAACCATATCTTTGATGCTAAAATATAACTATTGTTACTATCCATAAATTTTCCAGTTTAATGTTTTCCAAAAATGCAAAGGGAAATTCAGCTCCAAAATTACTATTTTGCTAAATGAAGTTACACAATTACAGTTGTTGTCTTTCATTCCTGTGTAAAATTATATAAAAACAATGGCAGCAAGAATGTAAACTGTTATCTGCACCAAAGGTGGACACTCAAAAAACTGACATTTTTGGTTATTATTTGTCAACAAGGACTATTTTATTATTTTCATTTTCTTATTGAATAACAATGAAATTGTTAATTTGACACAAGTTTTTGATATAGTATGAAGTTATTTATGTTTCGTTGTTTTCATGACTGGTGGTCTAATAAATTCGTTAAGAGTATTTTGTTCTAATTCAAAAATTAGACTCCCTTAAATCTTTGATATAATCAGATTTTTTTTGTGGTGCTGGTAAAATTTTTGTATTGGTACATAAAGGTGGATTGGTGATCAAACAGTGCATTATGTTGATGCTGGTATCATATCTAACTTTGAAAATACTGTAAAACTGTAAAACACTTTGGATTAATTTGTTATGTTTACAGTAAGTTTGAGTCTAACTGACCATGTAATGCTTGTTCTGCTGAGACACTTCGAGTGTGTGTTTATGTTTTGTTAAATCCGCTATTAATCCCCAAGTTATAAATTGTTTTACTTTTCCCCATTCTTTTCCGCATTTCTCATTATCTATTACAATGAAGTTCCAAAATTCCTCAGGGGACTCGCTGTTTAGAGATAAACACTATCAGCATTCAACAGAAAGCTTGTGTAGGTGTAGAGATTTAACATCGGGGAAAGAAATGGAAAAGGTGTGTGTTGAATATTTGATGTCGGAGAGGAACAGTGTAGTGTCTAGAGAGCGGTTTTTTCGGAGCCTGTCTGCATAACCAACTAGAATGATGAATCAGCTGTCCCCTTCCTGTAGGCCTGACACAAACATGAAGCACACAAGTCACACACACATTCTGTAAGGGTGTGTTTCTAGATGCTTGGCCAGTCAAACACCAGCTATTGTCCCCGTCATACTCTCTGAACAAACAGAAATTTGGTAGTTTATCATCTCTGCACAAAACCCCCTCTCTCTCTAACAGACAAACAAACAATACAATATTTATATTTTTAGTCTATAGCATTAAGAATAAATAAAATAAATGACAATCACTGCAGTGTGTCTGCACATATTTGGCATTGTTCCTTTACCCTAATCTGTTTTAACACTATACTGATTAAACTTGTCATTGCAGTCATGGAAACCTTGTTATTAATGGATTTTCTTCAACAGAGAGCTGGATAGAACACATTTTCAGCAGAAGTGCAGGCGTTTCCCAGCTCACTGACAATGAAGAATTTTGTGAGAAGATCAAAAACGTGATAAGATGAAAACCTTCGGGCACATTTTGAGTAGTCATGTCAAAACTGTACGATTCATGCAAAAAAAAAAAAAAAAGCTTCTCAGCTTCTGAGCTTCTCAATTCTGAGTCATCTTTAGTCCAATTGAGACTATAGTCCTCCATCTGCTTTTTGCAAAGTTTTACCATTGTTGGAAGTATAATCATCACAACTGTTTGTTGACTGCCTCTTGTCTGTTGCATCAACCTCTTCTGATTCATTTCAGCTTGTGTGCAGTGTGGTTAGTGTAAATGCTTTTTTTTATTGTATGTAAGTACATTTAAAAGGATGTAATAGCACAGGCTGTGTTTGGTTTATGGCTCTGTGGATGGTCCATATATTACATTATCACTGCTCCGTACTTAATGAAGGCTTACATTTGAGATGCACATTGCGATGAGGTAAGTCATTTTCAAGTCTAATTTCTGCTGAGGTAATTTCTGGAATCAAAGTGTGTTCACTGTATCCTCTTATGTATTTTAAGTAGGCAAGGCAGCGGCTGACAGCAGGTTGGAAGGCTAAAGTCTGGATCAAAGGTGGTGAAATCATAGAGATAGATTTTAAAGGTCGGCAGCTCAAAGAACAGTTGCCTTCCCACTTTGGATGCATTTTCAATTTCATGGTGACTCCACTGATGCATTGTCTGCACACTGGTCTAGACCCAGAGGCTTTTTCTCCAGTAAAAACTGTCAAATGAATTTCTCCCAGGCTGACACTTACTGGATTATATCTTTATAAGATATAACCAGAGCACTGATGAAGAAGATGAGTATTAAGGTCAATTTCAGCTTAGTTCATCCTGACACATTCATGATGTGTCATCATTCAGAGAACTGATGTGGACTGAGTCAATAATGACACGGAAGTAAATGTGAGAAGTCAGAAACTTTGACTAAATCAACTTTAGAGACTAAGCAGTTTTGTATTAGGATAAACTTTAGTCATCGTGGATACAAACTGACAGCTAATATTTCAATTTAATATTATAAAACATAAAAAAAAATGTGTGTTATGAATTTCACATCTAACCTACTTATCATGTAACCAAGATATTCCATATAACCAAAATAATTTCACATAGAATGAGGAAAAACTAGTACATATTAGTAAAACTTTAGTTTGTTACTTCAAATTTCATTCTTTTTCTGGTACATTATCATTTCACTGTTGATCATTTGATATCTGCATAAAATCCAACAATGCCACAAGCTCAGACATGATTATCATCTATTAGTCTGATGGGAGATGATCACAATCTGTGCATTTATCATCACACTGTAAAAGTGAGAGTGACAAATTAAAACTGACTCCCTAAATGAAACCAAATTTAATTAATAAAAAGAATAATGGTAATAGTTTTAAGATGAATGTTGTTTGATTAAATATATTTCAGTTTTTCTTGATTACATTTGAAACCCTTTCAGAAAAGAAAAACTATAATATTGAGTAGAATTAAGTAATGAAAAGAAATTCACTTATTTTACTCAAAGTGAAATCAGTGACTTCATTTTTGTATGACCATATGATTTGGTTGCTTTTTTTGAAATAATGTTTTTGTAAGTATCGAAAGTTTGATGATAGATAGTTGCTACATCTGTCAAAACAATAACCAATATACATTTTGTGAGAGATATGATTAAGTAGAGATAACTGAATTATGGCATTAAATAAATCTTTGATACTGAAATCTACATAAAATGTATCTACAGCTTCTAACAGAATTTAAGAATATTCAACAAATTAATTTGGTTATATTAAATATTTAGTTTGCATTATGTACAATTGATTTTTCATTCACTTAATGCATATATAATACATATATTTGTTTTGCATTTACATTACATATTAAATCCTCAATAATACTAAGTGTCATTGTAACAAATTGACATATTTTTATATTGAACAAGAGATTCATTGTACATTTCACTGCTATATTATTCACCAACTGATTTATACATCTCTGTTTTCATGACTCCACTTGTCTTAGACATAATCCATTCATGTCAGTCTCTTTCCATGTCTCCAAACTCGGGTGCACTGTCAGTTCAGAAAGATCTTCATATTCCCCAGGACAGAAAATGTTGTTATTCTGATTCCAAGGATACGAGTGGCATAAAGATGAGGCTTTTAGAATAAAGACTGCACAGACAGTGAGATTCCTGCTAACAGAAGCTACTCCATTTTCATTTCAGTCGTGACAGTGATGAGTTTCAGGAACAGAGATCGTGGCGTTAATCCATCCCCGAGATAATCTTTAAAGATTTCCTATTTTCATGTGTAATCCTTACAAATCCCTTCGATAGGTTGTTGTTACTCAGTGAAGAAACCAGAATGCTTAATTGTGTGGAATTCATACAAAGATGCCACTTTTCAGCCTTATTACTGGGGGAAAACTAGACTTTGTCATCTACTTCTAACATATAGGATCAGGACGGTATTTAAATTAAAGAGTCATGTTTTGAGGTGCTTTTGTTTTTAAATGGTAAAACACTTTCTTCATATTCAGGTGGAAATATTCACCTTGAGCCTTGAGCTTTATGCATTTGCAGCCTCCTGTTTTTATTTAATCATTTTCTTCAACACCTCTCCCTTCTCCGGTTGCACGTCTGTTATAGTACGAGCAGCGAAAACACGCTTCTGAAGAGTGTGATTAGTTAATTAGGAGTGTTTTCTCATACCCACTAGGTGAGATAACCTGTCTGCACGTTTGCTGAAAGACATTCAGTGTAATGAAAGAAGACGTGCTTCAGTGCCTGCAGGGAAAGATTTTATACACTGACAGCAAGGTTTAGGTTATGGTAACTAAAAAGACAAGGAAGCAGGGATGTCTGGGGGGGGGGGGGTAATAACTGATTTCAATGCAGTGTGATATAACTACACTCATAGATGCTGTTGGATAAGAGCTTACACTCATCATTCACCCAACACATACTCTGATGCCTGTGTTCAATACCAGATAATAATTAAACACAGGCTCAGGGCACTTGGCTGTGCGTCTGCATCTTGGCATGAATTCAGCTTCCCTTCAGTAAATACAAACTTCAGACCAGGTCCGGCCTTTAATTAAAGTTCCCATTTTGTGCCTTCATTCTTTATACACTCTTTATACATCAGAGCCTGTGAAAGTGAATTTAATTCAGTTAACTCAGCACCAAATCTATTTATACATGCTAATTGTTTGCCACTAAAAGATGGATACTGTTTTTAGTCATCTGCTCTTAAGTAGATACACATTATGAGCTCACAGCTACATGGCTGTTCTTACTGAAACCTGTCAAACTGTCTAAAAGCCAAGTGGCCTCTGGTCCAAAAAGGTGTCACTGGATTTAACTATACGCAGGTCAGGATTAGGATTTTGAATGTCTTTATTGTCGCTGCATGTATTACAGAGCAACAAAAAAGCTATTTTCTTGCTTTCGGTAACATTTTCTTGTAATCTTAGTGCTGCTCATAGAACTGATTTAACTCTTTACCAAGAGGGAGTTAAGTTAACCAGCTCTACTCCAGCAAAGAGCAAAGTTATTGTGTGGAGGTGTTTGTTTTTCTTATAAACTTTGTGGGATTGGTTCTTCTCTTTAAGACTGTTAAATCAACTTCCATCAACTTAACACTGGTACCTACTCAATTATTTAGTCTCATATTTATATAAATAATTAAAATGTTTTAGATTATCTAGTAAATGAAAGTACAAAGCTAAATTTTAGAGTAATATTTTGGAATGCATGGTTTCCACAGAGCAGCAATGATATAAAGGTTTTTACTATTACGTTACTGAGCAAAGGATCCATAAATAACTTTAGGTAAATTGTAATTAAAATGGTCTAAAATAAGAATTCTACTATTTTCTTAGTGATCACTGGTCATATTTATTCAGACATGACTCTACTGTTCATCTCAGTGACTCCAAAGAGAAACTTGGACAAATGTCTTCACTTTTCCACAGCAATATGAGATGGTTAATCTGTATTTATATTTAGTCTTTTTATTTGGACAGAGAAGACACAAATGACTTTAGGAAGTTGTTTCTTTTTACATTTTGACTTACTTTCTATACTTATTTCAACTCCTGCAGCTTTAATTTAAATATTAGCAGTAATTAATAGTGTTGTAGTTTTCAAGATCAGCTGTATTTTTACTCCATCTGAACTTCATTTAATATTGATTTCATTTAAGACTAACTAAGATCATAACTTGAGTGGTATCACTAAATCACCTGAGCTTTATTTGTTCTACTGATTTAAAATGTTTGGAGAAGAAGCTGTGGGTTTCGAGAGGAGATATGGACCAAATGTTCTGTAAAAATGTCTGTCAGCCAAAACCACAGGGAGTTTATCTATGACAACATGAGAACACACAGCATTGTGTACATATATGGTGTTCAGTGCTTCTACTCGTGTGGTTGTGAGTTATTTCAGTGCGTCCCTCTCACAGAACATGTAGTTTTAGATGATTGCTATTTCAGTCGTGTGGACATTATAGCACAATATGTCAAGAGTACTGATGTGAAATAATTTAGAAAATGTAGTTATCATAATGACTTTGCTTTTTCTGATATTTGTTTTTTGTCTGGTTTGAAAGCTGGACCTGATCTCAAATGGTTTTGACAATAAAACTACCAGTTAAAGTCTATCAATCAAAAGTGTTGAAAATCAAACATCTCCTGACTCGTGAGGTTTTAAATCTGCCTATTCACTAACTGTGTTTTGTTAAAAAGTTTTTATATTAAAGGTTGGATGATGAATGTCCATGTGTTGCATAACTCTCTCCAATCTGGAGTTTCATTTAGACCATTTAAACAATAGAGGGCGCTATTACACAATGTGAAAGACTAAACATAAGACAGCCCTCAGTGAAAAGTGAGGGACACTGTCTCATCTCTTTTTTTCCTTTTTTTTTTTTTTTTTTTGTACATAGATGTTTTCACACTCTGAAAATAATAGTCAACATGTAAAAAGCATAAGCTTGAGTCATTAATAAAGAAAAGGGTAAATCTAAAATGCTGGTAGGCTGTAGTTTCCAAGATACAGTTTTGGGTCAAAATGTAAAATTCTGAGAATGAATGAATGATAGAATACTTTTTACTCCGGTCTAAAGGAATGTTTGTCTCAGATCTACTTCAAAACACTCTCTGTACATTACATTACGTTCACATTTATAAAACTATTGTATAAAAGTACATAAACCAATAAAATATGATCACATATATTGAAACCTTCAGCAAACTAGTACTTTTGTCATATATTTTCCAATTCATTTTATTTAAGTGGACTAACATGTAGGATTTAACCAGAGGTGTCAAGTAATGAAGCACAAATACTTTGTTACCTTGTTATCTACATAAGTAGAAATTTGGATTATATATACTTTACTGGAGTAATTACTTTTTATCAGGCTTTGTACAACTCCTAACATTATCACACTATTATCTGTACTTTCTCCTCCCTACATTTTATAAATAGCCATGTTATTTCTATTCGATTTCAGCTTGTTTCATTCATGCTTGTCATCATTCAAACAAAAAAAAAAGATATCCACATAAATGGCGTCAGTCGAACTGAGTGAATTTGATCGTGGTTGGATGAAAAGTATAAACATATACCATTCTACACCCTATTGGTTTGAACACGATCCATCCCAGCAGACTCTATGCACCATTAGAATACTTATATTCAACTAGTCATTATATCCTCCACTCCATGAAACACATGTTAATGCTCAGTAGTGCACATATATGGTTCTTTAATACATTTGCTTTGGTCTAAAATGTGTTTATTTTCACTGTTCACATATGTAACTGGAGCAGGTAGACTAGTGCATCCCCCCCCTAAATTTACTTTTACACTTTAAGTAGTTTTGAAACCAGTATTTTTACACTTTTACTTTAGTAAAAACCTTGAGTTGATTCTCCAACTTTAACAAAAGTCTTTTAAAACCCTAATATCTATACTTCTACCTGAGTTATTGAATGTGAATACTTTTGGTGCCTCTGGATTTAACATTTAATCTCTGAGTCAGATCATTTCTAAAACAATAGTAGACCAGTGCGCGCGCGCGCACACACACACACACACACACACACACACACACATATATATATATGATAATACTAATTAAGGTGATGTCTCTCCAGGATGTGAATATATGACATTTACTGCTGTCACTTTCTCATTCTTGTGCTTTAGATTTGCTTCTTCGCCTCATCTATTTTAATTGAGGCAGACCCCCCCCCCCCCTACTGAGATGGATTAGTGGAAGCCATATTGGTGCTTTTTCATGCAGGTGAACTAATTGATCACTCAGATGAAAGTCATTCAATTCTTTTTCTAATCAGACTTTGTGTAAAACTGATATTATAGCTGAAAAGTTACATAAGGTGCTCTGTGATGAATGTATTCAATATGTCACCAAATGTCAGAGCTGCTGAAACCTCCTGCTTCATTAAACTATGTGTCATGTCTTATATGATTAAATACCGAGCTTTAAGTGCAGTCAACAGGTTACAAAAACCTTCAGATTGATATTTTACTGTGCAATCCAATTAAATATTCCCTTCAGCGTTCTGATATCTTGATTTGCTGAAATGTTTTGAATTGAATTTCACAGGAGAGCAATGCACCACCCGCTGTTGTAATGCCGACAGCCTCAAACACTCTCATGGTTTAGAGATTTATTATAAAGTACAATGGATGAAGCACAGCAGAAGGAGGCTCATGTTCTAATAAAGAACATTATCTAGTATCTGCTGCGAGGAACAGTTTGGAGTTTATCATGATGTTGTTGGATAAAAAGGCTGAGATGCTTCAGTAAATGAAAGAAAAATACACTACATGTGTATAAGGAAAACCACTTAATTGGATACTGTAAGCATATGTCTTATAAAGTCAGTGGAGGAAAGTAATCAAGTACTTTCACTCATGTGATTAAATATAGTATTAAAGATCATGTTGGACGTACTTTAACCATATGCAGGTGTTTCCATTTTACAGGAGCAGATCTACAAGGTGTTCTTAAAGCTGTAAAAAAAAAAAAAAAAAAAAAATTAAGAAAATAAAATACAACCCTACCCACCAAAAAAAAAAAAAAAAAAAAGAATCCAAATTTAAATTAATTCATTCATTTTAGTTTTATTTATTTATTTGTTGTTGTTGTTTTTTTTACTGAGAAACAGTTTCATATGTGAAATATTTATAATTCTTATTAATGATTTTTACTTTTTCATAGCTCCATAGTTTCGTGTGAACACTGAACTTGTTCCTGTTGTCATTTGAATCAATGCTATGAAGTCAAAACATCTCAAATAATAATAATAATAATAATAATAATAATAATAAGTCTCACACTGATCATTTTCCTGTACAATCAGTGCTTTTACTTTTCATACATTAAGAATATTCATCTAAAAAAAAAAAATACTACATTCTTTTACACGAATATGTTCAACGCAATATTTCTATGTTTACAAAGAACTAAAACAGTTTATATTATGTCTGATACAATATGTATGACAAATTATTTTCAAGACCAATTTTTCCCTGTACGATGATTCATAAAGTTAATAACCAGGTTTTCAAAGGACTACAAAATAAAATCTTGTTCTGCAGCAGAAACCAACAGGTAAACTAACATGTACACTATCTCCAATTAGTTGTATAATATTATTGGATAAAATAAAATTTAAAAGCATAAACATTTTTATTTAGAAACCGAATTTCCCATGAGAAAAAGCATTTTACAGTTAAGTGCAATTTTAATTTGCCAAGATGGATTTACCTACAAGCCCCATTTAAAAGAAAAAATAACTTGGGTCACTCCTTTTATTTTAATATGATAATTAAAAATAAACAAATAAAAAGCAGTTTTAAGTGATTTGAAACATTTATAACGATAATTTTGCTCCGGCTTTTAGGGGGGTGAAACCCCCCTGAGCTTCTACCCCTGGTACCCTCCACCACCTCCGTTTTTCTGGATCCACTACTGATATGTGTTGTTTACTTATTTCAATCCATGTAAATAAGATTACCGATAAAACATGTAAATCAGGTTATACTGAGGGAAGTATTATATGGTAGGAAAATCCAATCAATTGAAGATATATTTTGGGAAGTAAACATCTCTGAAGCTCTAAAGTATTTTAAGACGAAATGATGTGATTGAAATAATGAAACAAAATGTGTTTAGTTGACAGCTTGGGAAATGCTGGTTGAATAAATCATCTGTCATCAACAGTCTAAGCTGATTATGATCCTCAAATCTGAATGGGAGACAGCAACACATCCATCATTTGTAAATATTATCCTAATTTTGCGTCAGACCAGCCCTGCTTACATAATACGCTACATTTACAGAAATAAATCAGAGTCTGGGTATAGTTGTGTCACTGGTTGTCTTCCTCAAGCTGTTATGTGTCTCTAAATGTTCCTCTTTGAAGCATGATATATTTCAAAAATGAACATACTATGTGAAGAACAGAGTAAGCGAACGCATGAATGATTTTCAGACAACTTTGTAATGCGTGCATCTGTCCAATCACTGCAATTAGTGTCTAAATCTTGTCTTCATAACCCCAAGATCCTGCAGTAAAATGGATTTAAAGTCACCAGTGTATTTCTTGTAACAAACCACCATCTGTTGTAGATAGTTCAGGGTAAAATCACTTCCAACAGCTGGTGTTGTTTGTAAGTGAAGCTACAGTCTGTCACTCCCTGACAGTAAATCCCCTGGAAACTTTGTTTTGGTGTGTTCACATCGTGGAGGGGACAGACAGTAGGAATGCTGTTCAGGATGTAGGAGTGACAGTTGAAATGAGCAGTGACTTAAAGGTTCAGTATGGAAAACAGTGTTGGAGTCTATGCTGGGAGCAGGTTCCATTTATAAACTAGTGTAAGATGATTTACTCTTGCTCTGTTAATTTTATTGGTATAATGTCACTATGTCTATATTTCTTCTGTGATCGGGACTATTGTAATGGATTGGCGGAGTGATACAAAAAGGAGGGAGGAGGTTATATGTGACGGGGGTGTTCTGTTGTATTGAGGGAAATGGACGAAGAATTTTTTTTTTTTTTTGCTTCCTGTGGAGTTTATCCCCTCTCCGTGTTGCTTCTTCTACCTACGACCTCCTAAAAGTGACACACTTAAACCAACAAGTGTTACACTAGGAGTAAATGGTGTTGCGTTTGTAGAGAAGCAGAAGAGTCCGATCTGAGTCTTCTACGTAAAAATCATTGTATTTTTGTTTGTTATCAAGAAAACAATTGGTAGCTTAGCTTAACTAAAATATAAATGAGTAAATGTAGGGGGACAGCTTATTGAATTACACAAAAATATACTCACCTTCACTTGCAAAAATCTGAAAAAAAAAAGAAGAGATAACAGAAAGAGAAAGTATTCATTCATTTGCAGAACTACTTAATCATGTTTCCCAGCTACCAACAGTCAAAGCTAGGGTACCTTGAATGCATCGCAAGGCTGATATATGCAGACGAACACCCTTTCACTCTCAAATTTACACCTACAGGCAATGTGACACAACCAGTTAACCTATTAAGACATGTCTTTGGTTGGTGGGAGGCTGTCAAAGAAATACAGATGCGGGGAGAACATGAAAAATCCACACAGAAAGGCTCATTGGTGCTGGGATTGAATATAGGACCGTCTTGCTTTATCAGTGCACCACTGTGCCCCAAGTATGTGTTAAGAATAATTAACTTGCTTGCTACAATCATAAAAAATAGAGATTTATAATTTAATCAACTCTGCACACAGTACTTCAAATGCAGTGAAAATGAAGTATTGAATAACCCATTAAAATGGCACAGACGCAGGGAAAACAGGATAAAAGAACTAAAAGACTGCTTATTCATAAAAAAGAATAAATCACTAATATCTAAAAGAATACATATATTTATCTCACAATAACATTCTACAATACAGCAAAACCATGGAAACTTTGAGGCACTTTAACAAAATCCATTTTTGTTTATTTAAAGTCCAGATTTTTATGTTTTAGGTCACAGATTGGATATTAAGAGGAAATAAATTGAAACTATTAGGAGATGCTTCTGGCTTTATTATTTCAGCTGTTTTTCATTCATGGGCATTCAGTAAAAGACAGTTGAAGATTATACTTACTTAAAGACAGTTGTTCACTAGCCACTCATAAATTCGCTGGACTGTCACTGTTTTTTTGTTGTTGTTTTTTTTTTTGCCTTCTGGTCACTGGAGATGTATCTTATTTTATCTGAGTCAAGATCAGTGTGAAAATTATTGTTATTTCATTGAGCTGAAACTTAACACCTGTAGTTAAATGTCATGAAAGTTGTTATGACTTGAGAATGTTAACATGTTTGCTTTTGTTGAGAATTATTCACCCAGTTCATGGGTCATAAAAGCCTCTGACGGTGCTTTGTGACACTGACCAGTGTTCAGCACCTTGACCCTTTCTGAAGTTCAGCATGTGATGGTTCCCCACTGCCGGCCCGAGGAAAACTGGAGCCGACACCTGACGACCTGAGCCAGTTATTCATGCTCATAAACACACACGCACACATGCACACAAACACGCTCGCACACACACACACACACACACACACACACACACACCTACATGAATACAGACACACACACACACCTACACAGACACACACACCTACACGAATACAGACACACACTCACACACCTACACAAACACACACACCTACATGAATACAAACACACACACACCTACACAAACACACACACCTATATGAATACAAACACACACACACATCTACACACACACACACCTACACACACACCTACACAAACACACACACCTACATGAATACAAACACACACACACACCTACACACGCACACCTACACACACACTTACACGAACACAGACACACAAATACAATTATGTGGCTGTTCTGAGTGAGGTTTCTATTATTTCATGTTGTTTGGAACCAGACACCTGATTGCCAGCTGTGAAATCAGTAACTGTAACCACTGAAACCTAAACACCAGCCTTTTTAATAGTGCGTGTTAAAATATACTAATACAGTCTGTCTCCATTGCAATGTAACACTTTCTGAATTATCTGTAATAAAAAAAATGTATGAGATGAAAATCGAAGACCCTGTGCTGAGAAATCTACCAATGCAACTACAAAAATGGACGTATTTCATCACATTAGTTCCGCTGTATGTATTATTTATTAAACAGTGGAGCATTAGGCACCTCATACATGCAGTTAGAGTGATGGGGCACAAATATATTCAAGGCAACAATAAGAAATATTGAGACAAGTGGAATAAGTAAATATGTTGTGATCATGCAAGCTGCCTGCAGGGGCTCATAACACATTCCTGCATTGATAAATCTACAAATACCTTATACATAATACAGGATTAAATTAGATGTGTTTGCACCCACCGTCTTCATTTCAGCCTTCATTGAGACTTGACTTGCAAATGATTTGTGAGAGTTGGCTGGATGCGTGTTTCCCTGTATTGGTATTTGTTTATGGGCCTTTAAAGCCAATGTTGTAAAACCACGCCAAACAAAACTATCCCCCTCTGAAGAACAATTCAATAAAAGACATAAAGAAAATATATATGACATAATAAAATACTATCTTGAAGAGAACTGGGTGTTTACATGCAATAAACCCAGTAATTAACTGTAAGAAATTAATCTTCTTGTTGCACTTGTCACAGAATTTTACTTGTCAAAGTTTCTTTGATGCACAAGTAAGCTGAACCTGAAAAGAGCAGTTGGTATGGGGTTTTATTTCTGATTATGCAAGAAAAATACAAAATTCTTCTCTTCTCTTCTCTTCTCTTCTCTTCTCTTCTCTCCTCTCCTCTTGTTTTCTCTTCTCTTCTCGTCTCATCTCTTCTCGTGTATGAAACCACTGTTACCTGAAATGTTGCAGCAGCACTCTCTGTTGGATACAGTGTGTCAGTACACTGCTGCAGGGTAGAGAGACTTTAAAAGATTTACTATCCTCTTTCTGCTTCTCGACAGTAGCTGTGCTGCATATCAATGTGCTACCAATATTGTCCTTGCATATTAAAAAACACAAAATTAAATCCAGAAATTACTATGTAAAAGCTGGTTATTGTTGAACTAAAAGCTGTTAGTGTAGCACGAGACATCTTTATATGTCTGTCACAATTGGAAACAGGAAATATGATACCAGGAATTGCTCTGCAAACAACCCTGTTGTTAGTTAGTGTGTGTGTTTCTGTGTGTGTGTATGTGTGTGTTTCTGTCTCTCTCTCTCTCTCTCTCTCTCTCTCTTTGTGTGTGTGTGTGTGTGTGTGTGTGTGTGTGTGTGTGTGTGTGTGCTGACCATAATAGAAAATAAATAGTCAACAGTAGACTAATGCTGGACTAAAGAGTTAAAACTTGTAAAATTCTACAGTACCAGTTCCTCTGCGTCAGCATCAATAGGGTGTTTTCTCATTTGTGAAACCTTATTTCAGCACTACTCTGTGTCCAAAAGACATTAATTAGCAGTGTGCATTGTGAATGAGCTTTTGTAATCACACAGATTAACTGAGAAAGGGCAGGGCAGCTCATCTTCATGAACAGCAGGATGAGAGGCGAGAAGCAGCACAGAACGGATGAATGGATGGAGCGGCGGACAGACTGTCTCTTTATTCTCTCGCTTCCTCTCTCCTCCTCTCCCTCCGATTATATGGAAGAACAGGGAAATGTGAGCTTTCTATTAAAGGGAGAGGGGTGGGGAGAAAGAGAGAGGGAGAGTCGAACACACGATACGAGAGAGGGATAAACGAGAAGAGAGGAGGAAAGTGAGAGAGGAGGAGAGAAAGGAAACATATGAAGCAGAGAGATGTTA
The DNA here is from genome assembly GCA_029822895.1 of Maxillicosta whitleyi. Taxonomy (NCBI): domain Eukaryota; kingdom Metazoa; phylum Chordata; class Actinopteri; order Perciformes; family Neosebastidae; genus Maxillicosta; species Maxillicosta whitleyi. The sequence goes on along the minus strand of JAPSES010087366.1, from coordinate 115 downwards.
GACAAAGTAGTCAGACAGATAGACAGAGATAGACAGATAGACAGATAGACAGATAGATAGATAGATAGATAGATAGATAGACAGACAGACAGACAGACAGACAGACAGACAGACA
>JAPSES010087360.1:0-23217 GCA_029822895.1 Maxillicosta whitleyi | reverse complement strand
TCATCATCTTTGCAGGTACGGTGCAGTTTTGTCTTTGTCACGATGCTATTCTAACTACAGATTGAGTTTTCACTTTTATTTTGATTTCCAGATTCATCTGACGTCAGTAACAAACATGTGTTCAGAGGAAAATCTGTCACATTTTCCTGCAACAATTCCAGAGGAGATCTAATACAAGTCATCTGGACCCACAGCAGTTATAAATATATTCATGACAGTAAAGCAAATAAGACTATTTCAAATTTTACTGATAGGTTTAACATAGACACAAACTTTTTATCAACGTTGACCATAAATAAAACCGAAGATGAAGATGCAGGACTCTACATATGTACTTTAGCGAACACCAAGGGTCAAGAGATTCAGAAGTGGAATTTAACTGTGACTGAGGATCCCAAAGGTAAAGGTAGGTAAAGCACCACTCAGCTCTCATCATTTCTACACCAGTTAAGGTGAATGTAAAGCTCAAACAGCTTTTTTGTGGAACTGACTATGATCTAATGTTCTGCAGAAGGCAGTAGATCATGGCGTTTGTTGTATATATTAACCCCTGCGATTGGATTGGTTCTTCTTGGCTTCTTCTGTCTCTGCCTGTGAGTAACAACCTTTACTTTTAAGATTTGTAAATACATTAAATACTGTTACTTAAATGAAAGGGCAACATTCACTGAGTACATAGAGTTCAATACCTGATAATGAATGCACATGATTGGGGAAATAATTATTGGACCACCTATGACTGTATGTATAATTTTCATTGTAAGACATTATGTTCTTTCAACATTCACTTCCTCTAGTTGTTTTTTGGTCCAGAACATTTATGACATTTCTTATGAAGAAAATCAGAGTTGTCATTAATTCAAATTAGCTTAAAGAGCTTGAAAAAGTCCCAAACCCTATTGCACCAATGCACCATTGACCAAAAGCATCCACTGGTTTAAAATGTTTAAATATTGTTGAAACACTATTATTGTCAATATGTGTAAATGGTTCAAGTAAAAGTGTAATTTCTCAGCTTTAGATTAGACCCACTTGGATGTTCAGAGGTTCCATAATAAACACAGAAATACCACTATCTTCTCTAAAACTCATGTAATTTCATAAATGACAGTAGTTGCAGACATATGTTTGTATTGTTTTAGTTTATTTAGATTTATTTAAAATTCACATAGTCATAACAATAACCTTTGAATTTGCTCTGAGTCATAGAGTCAGTAAAAACAAATGTAGATAAATACCTGGTTTCACTGAAAAGCGCCAAATTCTGAGGTTAATAATGTAACAGTGATAAATCACTTGGGAAAGACAATGAAAAAAAGGGTTAAATCTCCAGATCAAAAACTTCACAGTTTATTGATATTTGCTTCATATTTACACAGACACTAAAAACACTGATGGCTTTTCAGATGAACTTTACAAGAATTGTTGACTTTTCACCACTTTGTCACAGTGATACAAAAGTTCCCTCCAAAGCTGCAAATAACCTGGTTCTTATTAAATGTCACATAACATGTCAAAGTACTCAATGTGTTATGTCAAATAAAAAGACTTATTTTGGTCAAAAAGTTAAACAAGCAATCAACAATACACACTCTATGACTGTAGATAGATATAGTATATAACTTTAAATTAATTTATATGTAAAAAATAATAATCATAATATGAAGCTGAATTTAGGCTAAAAAAAAAAAGATGAGGCCTTTTACTTCCTACTTTTCCACCCATATACATCAACAAACGGATGAAATTAACATATTAAAGAAGTAGCTTAATTAACATTATTTTATTTAATGAATGTATTTATGCCATTGCTTTAGATTTTAATAGAGACAAAATATTGAACAAATGCAGGGTGAATAATAATAATTAACCCGAAAACACTGTATCCCAAATTATGTGTTTATCTTTGCAGAAAACTTAAGTCATCAAACCAGGAATCGGTACAAAACGGAACGCAGTGTCCTGATCTACAACCTACCTATTCAGAAATACAGGTCAGAGGAATCGTTTTCATCCCTTTCCTGTTGTTTTTCTCTGCTTTATTTATTTTTTCCTTGTTGAAATCTTTTTGTTTGTTTGTTTGTTTGTTTTACTTTACCTCATAGATGGTGGTTCCTCAACCACACCACAACAGTGACCAGAGGTTCAGTAACAGACAGAGGAGTCAGTACATGGAGAGGCTCAATTCGATTTATGATCCCATCAGATGACGTGTTGATGAAGTGTATACAGTGGGAAAACATACAACCCAGAGAGAATTAAACTGATATCACCACCCAAAACAAAAACTGCACATCAGAAATAATGTCTCTGTGTGTGTGTGTGTTAAACTGTAACATAAATAAAATATATTTAATTTTGGAATATGTATCAGCTTTTGAGGTTTATTTTTTTATATGGTATTTTGAACAATAAGTCACAAATGTCCAGCAGATGGCGCTAAAGGAGAAAAATAAAAAGCCAAGAGGATGCTTTTATAAGACAGAAGTTATTATAGTTCATTCTGTCCACCCGTGCAGCAAATACATACTCTTAAAAATGTTTCCTCACATATTAGTTTTGTTTCATCACTGTGAAAATTCTCATCTACAACACCATAAACATGTATTTTTTGCAAAATCCTAAACCTAATCCAATAGCAGATGCCTTTAAATTACTTATAATTCTGTTTCTGCTTGATGCTATAGTGGAAAATCTTTGACATTTCCCTCTTACATTGGTCTTTTAGCTCAGGCTTGGAACATTCTGTTTTTTGTTTTTTTTTTGTCCTTGGCCTGTTTCTCATTCCTCCCTTTCTCTTTAAATTCGTTTGACATTTTAAACCTTATCTCTGGAGTTCTCTTTGTCTCTGCTATTCGTCTCTGCCACTGCTACAGTTTAAGCTATATTTAACCAAAGATAAACTAACCAAACATATGGTGACAGAAAACACAATAGCGCTTTCATTTGCACTTTACACAGTGAATATTATGTTAACAATGAAGGTCTGTTCTCAACAGGTCCATACTGTCTGACATCTCTGTGTCATTCTGTTTCTTTAAGGTTTCATTCTAGCTAAAGTAAGATCAGGATGTTTGTCACTTCTGTTATGACGTAGTCATTTATCTCTTCTGTATTGGAAGTTTTTGGAAGGAAGAGGCAAGGGTTTGTTATCGGTTCAGTCTATTTGTTTGTTTTCTTTAATAACACACTGGCAGCATATCCATTGGTTGAATTCTTACCAAATTTCGTTTATAGATTGCCAGTGACCCAAAAATCAATTTCATCACATTTTGGGAAAAATAGGTCCACATAAACTTTTTCTATGAATGTTTCCAAATCGTTTTTCCTCCCATGCAGTTATAAAAGGTGAAATTTAAAATATCTGTAGAAGCAAAGCTATTGGGTGAATTCATATCAAATTGGGTTTATAAACTGTCAGCGACCCAGAATATATCTGACTACATTTTGGGAAAAGTAGGTCAAACTTAATTTATTTATGTTTTTTTTTTTACATTTTTATTTTCTCCTATTTTCTTATAATGGCAGAGATTTCACATGTTTATAAAACATGACTTTTGCTTCAATTTACTTTAATTCTTTTTTTTTTTTTTTACTTTTTTCAAATTTGGCACATATGGGTAATTGATATGCTGACATCAGCACACGCATGTAATGACATCACCAGGACTGATGCCAAAATAAGCTACAACATGTACCAGGGGTGGGTTTTGTTGTGCTATTTTTGTTTGTTTGTTTTACAGATCAGTGTCACTGTAGATTCTACAGGTACCGTTTTAAATTCTCATGTGCATGTTGGATGTTTTAACAATTGTCATGTGCATTTTCCGTTCATGATGTTATATTGCATCACTGTTATTTTAGAGTCTAAATTATCTTTTAAATCTAATTCTATATCTCCCATATTCTATTCTATTCTATTCTATTCTATTCTATTCTATTCTATTCTATTCTATTTTAGTTAGATATTTTATTATTATTATTCCTGGACCTAGGGGTGTTGTTTTAGTTTAGATGTGTCCCTCTTCTAAAACATCTGAATCAAATGATGAGCATCCCATAGGTCTGCAGAAGTCTGGAAACATCAGGACCAGGATTGGACACGGACACCCCCAATATGACGCCTCTTCATTTACCACTCCCACTTACACCATTTTCAGGGCTACGCAGATGGAGCCGTCGTCGGAGGCTAAGCTTCTATGATCATTATTGTGATGTATTAGTAAAAATGGGAATAATTTACTCTCGGCATTCGACGTAAAATGAGGCTTTTGCTCCACCTGGACCATGATATTTCCACTAATATTTATACTGATTCTACACAAAGGCGTACAAGGTATGAGAGAAAATGCTAATGTTTACGGTTTTGTCCCTCTTATTCTCCAGCATTTTGGATTCTTTAAGTTGTTTTCTTGACACGAATTAGCTTTAAGTTACAGTAACATTACATGTGTAGCTTTTAGACTTCGAGGGAAATTAGCATTTAATCTTCCTTAATCTTGTCAAATATACTCGCTTTGCTGAAGTTTTATTTACGCATGCGATGATTTATGTTATCAGTTTTCCAGTCCAGTTTTTCCCAGGTTTAGATACCGGATACAAACATGATAAAACGAAATTCTGTAAACGAACTAATGATGTTAGCATCCTTAAAACGGTGGCAATACTGGAGAAAGCTATGCGATTAAACGATAAACCCTTAAAGGACCAAAAAAGTTCAAAGTATTGTGCAAAGAACAATCTATTTGGAACTTAAATAGCTGTATATGAAAATTAGTATATTTAGAGCAACCCCACGCGCTCAAATAACTGATGAGTCACTTCCTGTTTTGTTGCTATTATCCAGTCATGTGACGTAGATCAATAATAATAATTACAAATGTTGTTTCTGAGATCTTGACATGAGTTGTGTCCTGGACTTTCCAGTAATAAGTACTTGCCTGTTCCCTTTTAAAATGGCAGGTCTGATTTACAGTGGTGTTTTGGTTTGGTTTTTTGGGTGGGACTTTTTTTTTTTTTTTTTTTTTTTTTTTTAGATGCATTTGTGATCACATTTTGTACATATCACACTTCTGCACGTGCACTTTTCCCTCGAGGTTAAAACTGAAACGCATCCAAGATGTGACACGTGGAAACTCTCAGGAATTAAGCTCTCTGTGCTATTTTATTCTTAACCTCAAACAAATAATAATAATAATTTGCATTGGTATGTCTTGATGCAACTGCACTTTTTGAAACAGATTTTTTTTTAAATTTTATTTTATGATGATATTTGAGATTTTGTATAATTTTAAGGGTTTCTGAAAACTTTTTCCCATTACAGTAGTGTTTGCAGATCTCATCTGGCTCTTGATTAAAAAAAAAAAAGATTTTTATGAGAGCCTTAAAGCTGGAGGAATTGAAATCAGAATGATAGCCTAAAAAGTCCAATATCTCCATTTAGCCTACACACAGATCTCTTTATTTCCAATATGCTGAGAGGTAATTATGGACTTTTTGTTCATTGATACAACAAAATTAAGAAGTACTGAAAAGTAGATGATGGCAGTTTTTCAAAAGATTCCTTTTTTGTTTGTTTTCAATTTTTTTTCCAACTATACTATAATCTCTGTAGTGGATAGCATGATGTGTTGGCCACTATATCTAAAATATTCTGTGACTGCCTGTGGCGAGGTCGTACCTTCTTCCTTGCAGAGTTTAAGGACCCTAAGATTTAACCATATAAGTTTAGTTCATACTTAGGGGTGTTATTGTTATCACTGATGCTAGGTGATTCCATGATCTTAAAGGGATTCTATGTTATAATAATATTGCAAAGTATCTGCAGCAGTGAGGTCGCATACCGGAACACACAGCTACTAAAACCACCAAGAATCAACACTTACTCTTAAAACATAGCCATAATCTTTTGACGACATCATCCAAACCTAGTTACTGATAATATCTCTTTGCACCGAATAATAAAGTGTCTGATAGTTTTACAGTTGGAACTAAAGCATGACTAGATAGCATAATTTATAACTGGTAAGATAGTTTCCTCAATAAGCATCCTCTTACAAAGCAACGGAAAACATGTTTAATCTCAATAAAATACCAATACCAAAAAACTATTTTTTATCTTAATTTGTTCGCCAATTCAGTCACATGATATTTAGGTTTAGGTTGTCATCATTTCCATCAAAAGTCTAAGATAGTTGTGTTCTGTAACTCTTTTAACCTTTTTTTCCTTTTTGGAGGGATTTAATTATAGATGTTCTGTAGAGAAAAAAAAAATAGAACCACTTAAGTATAGCATCAGTCAGCAAACACAGCATTATAGGGCTTAAACAGCGGAATGTACCATATCTTCTGGACAGTACATGTGAGTGTTATCAGCATAGAAATGTCTTTTAGGTCCCAATTAGAAAAAGGAGATGATGGAAAGAGTGAACAAAGTAGTCCAAAACGCGTTTGTTGTTGAAGTTTGTCTGTGTTTTAACATGTGATGTGGACATGTACTACAATTCACAGCTCTCCAGGTGATTGGAGGAAACATAACCGTGGTGGAAGGTTCCACAGCCATCTTTCCCTGCATCCTCAAGGATACAACAGAGAAGCTCAATCAGATTTCTTGGCAAAAGAAGACCAAAAAAAAACCTGAGAATGTCAATTTCTTCACCATCCTACCGGATAAATCATATTATTTCAATGGACACGATTTGAGGTTTACTTCTGCTGGGAATTATGCTGAAAAGAACGGATCGCTTCGTTTTTCCAATGTCACTCGTATGGATCAAGGCATCTATACGTGTATTTTCACATTATATCCCAGTGGAAATCACCAAACGGAGATCCCTCTCAACGTGCTCGGTATAATCTGACTTTATTTTGTAAATGTTTAGATAGAGATGATAGAGAAAGAAAGCCAAATATGATGTTCATGCCACTGATTGAATGGGGACCTTTTTTGTGTATGGTATCTCTTCTAGTGCCACCAGTCATAAGCGTGAAAGGTGATATACCGACTTTGGGGGACAAGGAGGTTTCCCTTGCTACATGTACGGCATCTGGTTCACAGCCTCCTGCTCATGTGAACTGGGTTGTTGAAAATCTGAATCTGACGAGCACAACCAACTCCAGTGTGAACGACGATGGTACGACGAATGTGGTCAGCACATTATGGGGAGTGCCTACAGTAGAGCTCGACCGTAGTTCTGTCCAGTGTGTTGTCACCAGTGAAGCACTTTCAACAGGGAAGAGTCATCATTCCTTCACCATTCGAACATACTGTAAGTACACGCTCGATGTGGGTCAGTCCGATGTAGAAACTTGAACTTATATTTATCTTTTTTTTTTAGGTGTATTAAATTAAAATGTGTCCTACATAATAAAACCACAAGCATCAAACCACAAAATCCAACATGTTTTATTTTTGTAATAATAATAATAATAATAATTTGTATTTATATATATTATTTTTTATATTATATATTGAAGGTTATTATATCAATGAGAAACAGAGAAAACTGAAGAAAAAGGGTGACTTTTTCAAATAAATCTTTTATTCACTGAAGATAATTAAAGTGTCTCCATCCACAGTCATTTGTCAAACCTCATGGGTTTGACAGGTGAATCAGTGTTGTAGGAGGTGATGGTGTTTCCACGGTAACTACGGAGCCTCTGAACGAAAGTCCAAATGGGTGATAACTGATGATCATGAAAAGATGAAAAATTGTATTACTGATTTTTAGATCCGTCGATTGTTTTGTTCATTGGTGGGTTTTTGGGTTTTTATGGGTTAAATAGTCAATTTTGATATCAAGATGTGGAAAAGCTGTCTGTTTTATTCAGTTATGTTGCTTGTTGCAAAATGGAGACTTTGGTGCTTAAAGCGTACATGTAATATTGAAGTCTTGAACAGAAGGGGGGGTTTAGATGTTCCAGCTTTTGATTCTACTTCTCCCTCTGTACAGTATTGGTGGTTGCCAGGGTGTTCATGCTTAACTGATGGTCCCATGTCCTTGTTGCTATGGTGTCTCTGGAGAGCTTGGTCGCATTTCAGGAACTTTGACACAGAACACACATCTCGTAATATAAGGACATACTGTATTACCCCATCAATCCTCCTCTCTTTGTTTTTTTGGGTACTTTTGAGCTTTTCCACAAACTTGACACCACATTTCACTTTCTTTTTTCACCAGTTTCATTTTCCTTTCCCATTTTGTAGAATATGACACCCATAAATGTTAAGAGAATAGTTATTGTTTTGTGATTCCAGCTGACAACAAAGCCAGTTTATTTTTAAACATACTTACTGTTTACTAAAAAATTAGAAGCTTAAAGCAAAGTGGCTCCTCTTTTATGTTGGCTGAAAAGGAGTGGTTCTTTACTTCTACAGAACTGTATGAATTACAGTTGTTGTTGCTCTTGCACAAACATCAATTCAGCCACACCGTTTTTTTTTAGGGAGACACCACTGTCTTCCTATCAATCTAACCGTGTCACCAGAGTTAAACAAGAGCATGAACATGTAGTTAATCTTTAGACGTTACTGTGGGAAAGAGCGTTTTAGGGTAGGTTGTGGGATTAAGTGGCTCAAATGTGAACTTTTACCTTTTTCTCTATTTTTAAACTGTTGGTTAATCAACAAGCCATAAATTCCAGAAAGTGTCTGAAGCATTGCAGCCATCAACCATGACAGATGGAAGAGGTCTTAAAGTAGATGCTCTTCTAGTATCATCTTAAATCTGACAGTATTCATTTAAAGGGGCTAAAGTTATCATTGAGTGTTTAGAATAAAGAGATCTGAAGTTATGCAAAAGACACAATGTACTGGATAATAGGGACATGGACTGTATATACTCAGACTGACCAGTGAGGGCATTTATTTGACCACTAGAGGCTGGATGACTTTTTTGGGTGATTCCAAGCATTACATTAGGCTGATGCTTTTATCCAAAGCATATAGGCATGTATAGCATAAAGGGCCTTTTCTAAGGGCCCACCTGGGATTCGAACAGGCAACCTGCCACACTAAAGTCTGCAGTGTTAACCATTAAGCTATCCAGTCGCCTTTATATTTTTAGTGGAGAGGGTTTTTCCATTTGTGGTTTTACTGTGGCTATTTTCTGTCTAAACAAAGACCTAAACTTAGCTGACACAGCATGTGATGATTAAAAGACAGTTTTATTTTGGGCAACTTTATGACTGGGCGTTGTGGGAAAAAAAATCACGTCAGACAATATCATTATATATCACAATATAAATCGAATCATAATTTTTGTTAAGCTTAAGTTTTCTGTTCCTCATAAGTTAGAAGACATCAGAAAGTTATTTGTGTGTTGTTGTTTTTTTTTAATCTGATTTATTTTCTGTCAGAGGTTGAATGTGAAAAATGTGCTGAAGAACATTATACAACTGTTTCAGATGAATAAAAGAAATACAGGACAAGAGCTGTCAAGTTTTTTTTGTTTTTTTTTAAAGAGAACACAAACAGACCATCTTAATGAAAACATACCCGGAGTTTATATGAGGGGGTGTGTATTTCCTAACTGAAAATAACATATAATGTTGTTATATTATATATATATATATATATATAGCCCTAACCAAGTGTCAAAAATAACTGGCTCTGAGATTTAATTTGAAAAATAAAACTTATAATAAGAAATATACAATAACTATATGATATTGATTTGTGCGGCAGTCAATACAAACTTTATTCAGTTATTGATGCAGTCTGGATACATAGTGTTGATCCGTTGGTGGTTTAGGGAAGCTGTTGAGTTTGGAATATCAGTACCGCATATAACCTCTATAAACTACTACCCAACAGCCTTTATGTTAGTCATTGTTATGAAAAACATGTTGTAAATCAATCTGCACTAACTGCTGTGTTAGCAGGTGCTGGAGAACTATTGATAGTGTGGGTGTGTATTGAGGCACAGGTGGTCCCTGGTTGGAATTCCCCATAAAAGCACACTGACTTTGTCTACAGGCTCTGTCACTGATATGTTATCCACAGATATATGGGAAAAACCTGATTACTTAGGGAGTTTCCGTGGGTTATAAAAACCTTAAATGTCCACTGTGAACCTAGAAAAACATGTCTTTTACACTGTGGGGCTAATTTAGTGTTATTAGTTCTTTCAGTGTAAGCATGAGGAGCAGTATACTTTAAAGCTAAATCAAAATAGAATTTTAGATGAATTGATCAGAAACTGTTTTCATATCACGCATATTCTTAATTACTATTTTTTTTTTCTGTCATTTTCTTTCAGATCCTCCAACTGAGGTGAGTGTTAAGGAAAATTCCAATGGCGTATTTGAGTGTGTATCAAATGGAAATCCGGAGGTTGATTACACCTGGAAGAGGTATGAACATCATTAAATTACTCTAAGAAAAATGTTGTTGTGGCTTACCTTGAAGCACTGTCTCAACTGTAACTGTCTTGGTTCATTTTGTAGTGGATGGGCTCACACCAAAAAAACACAGAAACGCATGCAACATTGCTGTGATGTTACAGTTTGTTTTTTTTTCAACTGACCCTTCACTAGAGCCTCTCCTAAAACAGTTGCTTCTACTCCCACGTTAACAACTGGGTGTGGGAATGGAATGGAATTCAGATAGCAAATACATTTTAAGTGTCGATGAGTGTTAGAATTATACTTTTCTGAAGCTAAAAGCCATTCACACCTGAACATAGGTGAACACATTACGTACAGATAGACTGAGAGTTTAAGTGTTTCATTACTGAGCAAGGACACACTTATGAAAAGACTAAAAAGTCTAACAAGTGTATTTATTATGATGTATTTCCATCATATCATGACATTATAGTAACTTAATAATGATATAATTGCTGTATGTCAGTTATTCTTTAGGGAATAACACTAAATCTCAGTACTGATAGTTAGAGGTAAATAGAAAGGACTGTAATATGTACTTCAGAGCTATTTTTGTAATTTAGCCTTAATGAATATCTATAAAACAAGTTAAAGTTATGTAGCTTTTTGTCATGGAATTGTTGATCAAATCTACATTATGATGTTAATCTCGTTCTACTAGTTCTTTCTGTAAACCTCATAAGTGGTATCACAGAATCCACTGATTATTTCTTCTAGAATGTGTCTGTGATGATGTTAAAAACAAGAGGGAGGGGGCGGGGCTTAGCCAAGGGTCAGTAGAGAGCTAAAGTCCCTTATGGTTGTGTCACATGAGACCTTATTTCAGAAAGAAAACTTACATATGTGCAATTTTCCAAATTAATAAAGTTTCAGATTTAAGTACATATCAGACTGGAAATATGTAAATGGAAAGACTACACACCTGAAAGTCTTTGTGTGTGTTGATTTTTTTTTTTAATTCCTTTTTTTTAAATTTTTTATCCCTTTTAACATCCAACACCTCATTCTTAAAGAATAAGCTTAAATGTACCAAGGTAACAGCTGTTTTAGTATTGGTTAGTCCACTGTACCATTTAACACAAAACTAGATGTTACTTTACCATCTTTACCACAAACTACGACTTGCTTGTAAATCATCATCATTTGTATAAATGGTTCAAATGGAATCAAGAAAGTATCGGTCTCTTATCATTGATTGCTATTCATATTTTTCCATAATCAGGTTCCATGAGGCACACAGGAAGGTGGGACTTCAGCTCCTCAGTGGTGCATATGGAGACTAGATAAAAGGAATAATGCGACTCTTTGATACAGTTTAATTAATTTCTGCAGCATTTTTACTTACAGCATGTTGACACCGTTGTCTTGAATGTCACTCTAAGCAGTATCTAGTTGAAGGGTACAGCTTTGTCTCTAAACTCACATGGCCCTCTCCCAGTGCTTCATGGGATATTTGTAATTGTATTAGGGATGCACTGATATGAAAATTTGGGCCGATACCGATATCCGATATTATGCTAGCCATCAAGGCCGGTAACCGATATTTACTGCTGTGGCTTTGGATTTGTGCTGGCTAACATTACTAGCGTTAGCTTCCTGCCATTGTGTGTGGACTACTGGGTGGTGGTTTTTCAAATGACAAATTAAATTCGTTGTGTTGAATGACTTGGCTCTGCACCCTCCTCGCAAGACCTCGGCTTCACAAGTGTTGCATATGGCTTTTCGGTTGTCCTCTTTTGACACAGTAAACAAAATGACCACACTGCGGACATGTTTTGTGCTCTTCCGTTTTGACATCCCACAATCCCATGCTGCTTTTAATATCGGCTCTTAATATCGGCCCAAATGTACACATCGGACCGATGCAGATGTGTTAAAAAATGCCCAATATCGGCTGATACTGATGTTAATGCCGATATATCGTGCATCCCTAGATTGTATATACGGCACAGTACATTAAATCTAACAATATGGCATGTCTTGGTTATGACATTACTCATTCTTCCTCTGTTATTAAAAAGATTATTGACGCATGAAGCTGAACAGATGGAAGAATGAGTCTGATCCTAGTCTGGAGGGAATGTCATTTCTGATTTATCAACTGGAACTGATCAAAACACAAATGAAATCAACCTAAATCAATCATATTTCTCCATGTATCAGGTGCTCTGCACAATATTTGCATATACATGACTCTCACTTTGTAACAGTGTTTGTAATTAATATAACAAAATCTATAGAGTTCCATTAATATATCTCCTATCTTATTTGTTCTTAGTTTTGAAGTTTGACAGTCCCGTGCTTCCAAAATTAGGCTAAACAGTAACTTTAGATTGACGATGGTTGATGGCAATGATGACGAATTATTAAGTATAATTCCACATTTTATATGGTAAAAATTTGGCTGATTGGAGCGTATTTCAACCTGTGTTTCATTAGATTTCCGTCAGTTCTCATGACATGCTTTTCACCTCAGACCTGACTGAATGAAAGTGCTACAGCAGCTATTGAACTGACCTTTGGGGAACATTGTTTTTTTCTGTTGTTAGTTTCAGTTTGATATGATAAATGAACATTCTACCGTCTGGTGTCGGTGGATGATGAAAATGTTCTGTCCTTAATAGGTACATTTTGTGGTCTGTTTTACATACTGAGGTCATTGTTAATGTTCGTTATGAGTTTATATTGTGGTAATTAAGAGAAGCAATGTTATAGTTAGCCTCTGTTGAAAACCAGCATATGTACCCTTTAAGGACTAATGTTTTAATTCATATGATTCATTGCATGTCTGTTAATATATAATGTGTAACGTTTTGTCAAAGAACTTTCTGTGCTCTAATGCCATCATTCCTTATTATTTTCTTGAGGTCTGATCATTCATGGCCTCATTCTGCTGTCAGAAGTGAGGGTCCACTGCTGCAGATTTCAAGCATGACTTCGGAATTAAACGGCATCTTCACATGCGAAACATCTAATCCACATGGAAAAAAGCTTGTATACCTTTACATGCACGTGGCTTCAGGTGTGTAGATTTGATGTCGGCTTTGGGGTTTCTCCATTTTGTGATATTTTTAAAATGGTTGATCCATCATGTGTCCTACATCAGCAACCTGTCACAACTTTGCTAAATCCAACTTGTTTTGCACCTGTAATAAGTAAATCATTGTTCATAGTATGTAGGATAAATCCCAAATTCTATCTGTCTGTCTGTCTGTCTGTCTGTCTGTCTGTCTGTCTGTGTGTGTGTGTGTGTGTGTGTGTATTTCTCTGCACTTGTTTGTTATATGTTACTGCTGTTAACTGAAATTTCACCATAGTGGGATCAAATGTTGGATTAGAAAATTCATGTGGTTTTTGAAGCAACATAAAAGGAGACGCCAGACACCAAAACTGCGCCAGTATAATGATGTGGTTGATCTGACACTGATGAAAGGGATCCAAAAAAAAAAAGTCAGGCTAACCTAATTACAAGCTGCTTTAGTTTCATGCTGCGAGACTTCAGTTTATGAGCAACTTTCATCATCCAGGTGTTCTAAAGCCGGCAGTATCCTGTTATGGAAACGTTCTCCAGGAATAGAATCTGCCACCCAAATGGAGTCGACCTGAGCCAGTTCCATGAGGTGGAAATAAAGCAGTCACTATGGGCTTTGGTAGTCTCATGTCTTCTCTTCTGCTGGACTTGTCTTGGTGTCATTGAAAATGTAGTTTATTCTGTATACAAACAAAATGAATTCCCAAACATGGTGCTCGGAAACAACTTTAATAATATTGGACGTTTGAAGAAAAATTGTTTCTAATGTGGTGGAAGACTTAAATGGGACACACAGGATTCCTAAAGGACGGCTGAATATCAGTGAGGTTTAGAGGTATTTAACTTATGTGCAATAGAGAAAACATGTAGGGCCAAGTTTGGGAAATACGTCAAGTATGATGTGCAATGGTATTTTGGATTTGTAGTGTCTGGCACTTAGGTATGTGAATAGAAAAACAAATCAATGACAGATTACTTACTCCACCCAGTGCACACCTGTAATGGAGTCACTGTATAAACCTAATGTACTATCTGTTTTGTGAAATTTTAACTTTATGGGAGATAGTCATGGTTTGTCACCAATTTTTTAGAGAAAACTGTCTGACCAATCAGTGGTCTGCGGTGATTCTACATCACGGCTGATCTGGCATTACTGGACAAATAAATACAGTCAAAATGTTGTTGCACTGTATTGAAAATTGAACGTAGCGGGAGAAAATTTGCGTAGCGGCCCAAAATGATAGCGTAACGGGCCATGACGGTACTTTGCGCTAGCTAGAACCCTGATCTTATTACAATGGGAGTGTATATATTAGGCAGCGAGTGAACATGTAGCCCTCGAAGTTGATGTGTCAGAAACAGCTAAAAGTGCAAGAGTAGGGATTGAATTTTTGATGAATTAAAAATTAGCTTTTACTTCTAATTTTCCATATTTTAATGGTTTATATCATGGAAATGGTCACATATATCAAAATACTTACTAGTGAGCACTGATAGGAAGTTGTATATGGACTTTCAGTTAATTTGTTGCGATCCTCAAAAGAAAATATCACCTACTTCTTTTGGGAGATTGATCTGCATTAAGACCACAGGATTCTTAACAAGGCGGCAGAACCTGACAACCTCGCAAATTCAACATGTTCTTGGTTTTTAATGGAACGTACTGGTGAGATACAGGGCCATTGGTTTTATTTTTTACTCCTAAGTTTGTACTATAACTATTTATTGATTGGACGGTGAAAAATATGCTGTCCTGTACTAAAACTATGACTGGTTTCTCCTAATGACAGTGAAGAGTCTCTAATATTACCCCAGTTCTATTAGCAAGGGCCTTCTGACATACATTTAGTCTTTCAAAATAGTGTAAAAGGGCAGTGTGGTGCAGGAGCAGGCTGAGGCTTTTCTGTGTGGAGTGTGCATATTTGGTCGTCTACATGAGTTCTCCCCAGATACTCTAGTTAGGGTTAGGGTCTAGTCCTTTTATTGTCCAAAGTCATGGGTCAGTCTAAATCCCCTGTTTCTGTGAGTGTAAGAGTGAATGGTTGTTTGTCTTCAAATGAAGAGGTCTTTTCCAAAACGCCATTTAATTGCAATTTTTGTACTTTTTATTTTTTACATCTGATTTTAAGATGGCATCAGGAAAATTGGAACTTGGTTAATGTTATCTGCTATTTCCATAACAATTTTAAACATTATAACATAGATTTCAGTGATATTGACAGAGAAAGACAATAAAAACACTTAATTTTTTGAACATGGATACATAGCGTTTTGGAAAAGAGCTCTTCATATGTCGCTCAGAAAATGAATGAATAAAAAAAGTACTGTAAATACCCTTCAAAAGCAGCGCAAATGATTAAAGAGCTATAATGTTGAAAATATGAAATGTTTGATTTTTCAGGTATGACTGTTGTATTTAACTGAATCATATACAGCCTGTGTTTAAAATGGCAGAAATTCTTAAATGATTAATACAATATTTTTGTTTCCTCTGATAATACTGACAATACCTTCAGGATTTATACCACCTTGGACTCAGGCACACTCCTGTTGACTAAACATTTTGGAAAATAAATATTTTTGTTCAACCCTTTTAAAGTTCCACATTTGCACTGTGTCACTGTCCAAAAATATCATTGACCTGATTGTATGTATGTAGTTTTATGTGTTATTGCTGCACTGCTTAAAACTTTTTTGGTGTCGGTGGGCAATAATCCTATAGTTACTTTCCAACTCCTAGTCTGCTCATTGGTGTCATCAGTAGGGGTGTGTAGTGGCAAGAATCTGGCAAAAATGGTACAAATCACAATAGTAGGATCACGATACGATATATCATGGTACTGTTAAAATGGCAATTTTTTGTTAGTTTCTTTTTTTTTTAAGTGATTATTTCCTTGAATAAATGAATTACATCCGAAACATACAAATATTATAAACATTTTTATTTGATCATGACGGGATCTGATGCTACAGTGCCAAAATGTTCCTCTGTTAAAGCTTAAATTATGTTTTACAGTAATTAGTGTGCAAGATCCTGCTCAAATGTACATATTCTATTAGTTCATAACTAACATCATAACATTATTTTTGTGCAGTCCCAATAAAGGAGCTAACATCTGCCTCTCAGAGAGTAAAAAGCGCTTTTAGAAACGGTGTTAAATAATAATAAACAAAACAAAAATGAACCTCCGCCATGTGTGCATTTGAATAAACACCTAAAAATATCGACGATGATGAAAATTTCTTTCGACCTATTTCCCATTTCGGGGTCGCCGCAGCGAATCACCTTCGCATGTTGATTTGGCAGAGGTTTTTACATTGGATGCCCTTCCTGACACAACCGGGCTTAGAACTGGCACAATACGGCTTGCGCCCCCCTGTGGCCACATTGGGAAGCGTAAAGAACCTTTCCCAAGGGATTCGATACACTATTTTTTAATATCGATACAGTATCATGAAATGAAATACCGTGATATATATCAGTATATATATTTATATCTCATACCCCTAGTCATCAGACAGGTGGGAGGGTTGAAGAGCTGATGGGTAACTTTAATAACTGATGACTTTAAGATCATATCAGATGCATCTGAACTCAGTGGGTGAACATAGAAGTTTAGGAAACGGACCACACTTTTCTACAGTGGGATAAAATAATGTCAGGTGATTTTCTTTGTATTTAGTCTTTGTAGAGCAGAGGAAGGTACAAGGTGCATATATTTTTTTAGTGCAATCATCATACTGTTTTTATTTGTCTTTGTCCCCCTTCAGGACACTGCCGTACATGTTGGATCTTGTTTAGTTTGTCTCTTATTTTGCTTGGCCTTCTCCTGGGTGGTGCAGCATTTTTGTATTACAATTACGGCTCATTTCTAAGGTACAGACACCCAAAACATTTCATACTCTAGTTACATGTCGTTTTTATATATACTAATAGTGGTTTCTAATCCAGGACAGAGGAAGGTAGATGTGAGGTAAGGAAACGGGTCAGCAGTTCAGAACTAGAGGAAACACCTGCAGAAGAAGAACTCCGCATGTGATAGAAGTAAGTTAAGTATTTACATTTTTCCACTATGATATTGCTGTTTTGTTTTGTTTTTTTTCATTTCCCTCAATGTTAAATATGCAGCATTTTAAAGTAAAAAATGATTCTATATTAAGATGCTTTAAAATTGTCGCCCATAGGTATGCTGTAGTGTTTCCCCTTTGCTGGAAAGAAAAAGACGAACAGGAGCTCACGGACCACTTATCAACATGCCGTTTCAGAAACATGCAGAGTTTGCAGGTGGTGTATATCAGTTGATGTTACTCTACTCTGTTGCCTTCTTTCTGCTTTCAATACTTTATTTTCATTTTTGAGAGTGTGGGATTGCCAAAGCAGAAATGTGTTTATTTCAAAGCCTGTCTTGTGTATAGACAACGTACACACAGCGAGCCAATGACCGCCAGGGTTTTAGCGAGAATCAGGAACCATAGCCTCTTTCCCAGGAACTTTTATTACCAGGAATTTCTTTATTTTATTATTTATGTATTCAAATCAGGCCCTATGCTTTCCAGTCATTGTCTCGAAGTCCCACTGAATTCCTATTGAGAGCATTCTATAAATATGTTTGACAAGGTGTAGTGTATTCAGATTGAGAAGCAGATGATTGCAATGCACCTGTAGGTATCAGACTTTTTCCAGGGAAAGTTTGGGGTTGAAGGAAATTTATTTTACCTGGGTCTTTTTTTGTGTAAATGCATCGAGATTTTTCAAAGTTCTGGGTAAAGTGTAAATTCCTGCCGTGGAAAAGGCAGTTCCAGCATGCATTAAACACACGATACAGTGATAGGACACTTAACAGTGATCAGTAAAGGAACACAACTGGGACACATTAATTTTTCTATCATTACCTAATGTCCATCAAAGGAGATTATTTTTTTTTTATTAAATTATTCACTGAGGGGGTGTCATCAAAGTGTTGCAACAAACTTGAGGTTAAAATCCACTGTGACTCAAGTTTAACTGTGGAGGAAGTAAGGTTTAGGTTAAGTAAGGAAGTAACTGACTTCCATTGTCGTGTTTTTTTTTTTTTTTTTTTTTTTGTGGCTACCCAAGGCCTCTTGCCAGCAACTGCTTTAACAGTATGCAAACTCCTTTGTTTATTTTATCAACAGTCAATGTTCACAGATAAACGGAAATACTGTATAGCAAACAGTACATCTGTGGGTTCATGTCCTGATTATACCCCACCCCACCCAAGTGAGAGAAAAGTGAGTTCAGATAATGAATGAATAAATAAAAGAATGAAACTAAAGAGGACATAAACAGGTGCACGGACAACGTTGTCCAACTTGAAAAAGCATTGCATTTTCTCATTTTACACACCTCATATTTTAAGCTTTGACCAGGGGTGTCAAACATACAGCTGTTGGGCCAAAGGGTTCGGGTGCAGACC
This sequence comes from Maxillicosta whitleyi, assembly GCA_029822895.1. NCBI lineage: Eukaryota > Metazoa > Chordata > Actinopteri > Perciformes > Neosebastidae > Maxillicosta > Maxillicosta whitleyi. Next base: position 4,362 of record JAPSES010087360.1, on the reverse strand, counting down.
ATCTGAGTACAGACGATATGAACAGTCAAGAATATCACTGAGTCTCGACAGATGGTAATGATCGTAAAGTTTAATGCTATATTTTTCAGATCCAGACACCTGTTACTAAATGTTTAGTGCCTTTTGTAGATCCACTGTGATCAATATGTAGTAATGCACATGTGTAAATAACCTGAGGTGTAATTTTGTTAAAATTGCAAAGTTGTAATTCACTTTAAGTTTAAGTTGTAAATTGGAAAGTGTCATGGGATAAGTTTTGTTATGATTTAGTGATATATAAATAACATTAATGTAGCCCCTGAACTAAAATGAGTTTGACACCCCTGGTTCAGTCCTGTATGTCTTAAATACAGAAACATGCGTTTTTTTGCAGGATATAGAATTTTTCACCGGATATATCTGGTGTAACTTACAAAAACTTACCCTGAGAATCACTGCATGGGAATAAACCTAAGTAATTTCTCTGACAGCTAAAACTGAGCATTAACTGAGCATTTATGATTCAAAGAATTGCAGTCATACACAGCAACAAGATGTACAGCTTACATACAGGGTACTTAGTAGTGGGTACTTTGGTCTACTACTGAAGAAGGAGTATTGACTGAATTTATAATTAATGGTACAAACTAATCTGTCCACTCATTTATATGACGTGCGACCACGTTGCTCTAGATTTTCCTCAATAGGTTTTAATAATCTACAGGGGAAATTCTAACTTTAAGTTTAGTTCTCATGTAATTGTATTGTTAATTTGTTTTGTCTAATGTTAAAAGAAAGTATGATCCAATGTATTTTATGGCCAAATAAGTTCATTTTCCAAACCTAATGGTGGGACAACATCATTTGTCATGTGCTTAAACTTCCAAAGGAGTAGATATGTCTTTATGTTGTATTTAAGTTTAGAGTAAATCTGTAGTTTTTAGTTTGTGCTGACTTTATTTTAATTTCAATCAGCATTATTTTTCCTTCGCCCTTTCTGTGGTAGTTTTAGTTTTCCATCTTAGATATTTCCGATATGTTTAAGTCTCAAGCGGTTTAATTTTCCACTCTACTTTAGTAAGGTCCAAGCCCATAGACGTCAGTAACATTTACAGTTTCACCACAGACTTTGATCATAGGTTACTTACCACGTTGATGCTTTGGTATCAACAGTCAGTTAAGCTATATGAGGCAGAAGCTTTTATCTGACTGAACATTGATGTTTTGGTCTTGCTGAAAAATAGCATTGCAGTTTTGGTTTGACACAGTAGCGACTGACAGATAAAAACAGTTTGATACTTTAAGCTGTCTTAAGGTCAGAATGAAGTAACATGTTAAAACTGCTGCAAAATACTTGCGTAATGTAAGCTGTTATGCACTGCATATCCTTGCTTTTTTATGGGGTTTTTTTCACCTCATTGACAGTTGCGTGCAGTTTTGCTTGTGTTATCTGGAATTGACAGCTGATAAATTAATCAGCCTATGTGGTTGTGAAACTGCAAAACGCTGCGGTTGATAGGTACTGTCCATGTACGGTGATAGTCATACTGCGCAAAATATGCAAAATCTTTGTTCACTTTAAATGTTTTGAAGTTGTAATATTTTCTAATAGTTGAAGTTGGCGTGTTAGAGCAGAAAAATAAAAATTTGAAAATCATTTAACAGTGTATTTTCCTTGAATACTTAACAGACTCGTGCGTAATTGGAGTTTCATGCTCAATAATGAGATCAGATAAAATATCCCTTCATTAGTCTCATGATGGGAAATTCCAAAATAATATAATGATCTCATTGTATTTTGTTTTTCACCAAATTGTACAACTCTACAGCAGTCTGATTCCATAATTAAGTACTTCCTCAGCCTCTGCCGTTCAGTTGTCACATCCGACTTCTCAGTTCACACCAAAGATCCACAATAAGATAAAACTGTGTTAAAACTGTGTAAATATTGAAATGCCTAACAAATCACCTGTGGGTGGTTTTGGAACATACTGGATGTTCTGTCCTGTATTCATGGCTGAATAGTCACTAAAACCTGTAGCACAACTCCTCTAAAAAGAACCATTTAGGAACCGACACGGGAAATTGTTTTCATTATTTCATCAATCCCAGAAATCGTCAGAGATCAGATCATAATATGATACTCCGTCACATCTTGTTGCATGGGTGTGAGCTGTGGTTTTCAGTTTTAGTTCCGGGCTTGGACTTTGCGTGTACATGCACAGTTTCCTTTTTGTTGAGTTGTGGGTCTTTGGTCTGAACCGGTTTTATTCGTCAACCGTTACACATCCAACTGTCAGTGTGAAACTTGAGACAAAAAAAAAATTCCACAAAGACATAAAAGAGGTACAGCAGGAACATTCACTGCACAGACATCCGCTGAGACCTACTGACTCATTGTCTAGTAACATATTAAGTTATAATGGATCAATAAAATGCAAACAATGAGCTTTATCTTCCTTCTGTTTGTTCTTTGGTGCCACTGGGTTGTGTCATTCTGTCAACGATATTAACGGTATCAGTAGCCTGGGAAAAAAAACTTGTCTGCACCAGTGAAGTGTGTGTGTGTGTGTGTGTGTGTGTGCGTGGGGGGGGGGGGGGTATCCTGCTTTTTTCACACCTTGTTACCTTGTGTCAACATTAGGACGCAAAAGACGAACATGATTGATCACATGATGAAAAATACCTCTTTAGTGATAATATAAGGGATGCTAAGGTGGTGGTGTGATAGTTCATGTTTGTTCCTGTGTGCTTCTCAGTTACTTCATGACACATGGTGGTAAGGTCACACATAGGCCAAGTACAAATAACTGGTTTACCAGAGGGATATAGTATTTTCCTACTTGACTAGTTTCGGCTACTTCCTGTATCCCTCATCAGTGTCACATGATGTTGCTGCAATGTGTCTTGTAGGCCCACAGCAGGTAGAGCTGCTAAATGAATTATCTACGCACTTGTACTTGGAAGATGGTATGAACTTGTTTACCAGACCAGGCTTAAACGACCTAATACCCCTATTACCATGGTAACAGTCACTTAACCCATACAGACCCAGCGCTACTTTTGTGGCAGGTCCCAAGTTAATTTATTCTATTTAACCTGTCTTATTTATTATTTGTTATCATATTATTCTCTGTATTTTGTATTTTTCTGTGTAAATCAGGTATTTTCTTATATTTAATTTACAGATCATATAGATATTCATGAAAACGCAGAATAAATTCTAAAATTATTGTATCAAAAAATTTTCAGCAAAGCTATCGATAATTGAATGTAAAAAAAAAAAAAAACCTCTTTCAGTTACTGAACTACATGGGTTTTACTGGTAAATCAATAAAAAGGTGACAAGCTTTATTTTACCTCAATTATTTACTACTGTGTACTGCAATTTATTGTAATAGTGGATCAACAGTTTAGAGTGGCAAATGCTTTTGGTCACCAGTGGCTGTCTGGGTCTTTATGGGTTAAAGTAACACCTAGCACCAGCTAACAAACCGAAGGTCGATTTGTGGAAAAATCAACAGTTTCAAATGTTGCAACAAATGAAGTTTACGATCTGTAATGTAGTTGAACCATGCACTGAACACTCATTTGCATTTTTTTCTCTGTTACTCTCTATATTGTCTAAAACACAGGTGTGCAAAACTAGATACTAAGATATTAATCATTTTAGTTCAGGTTCCACATTCAGACTAATTCAATCTCAAGTGAGTCAGAAAAGTAAAATACTAACTTAATAAGTATAGTAAGTATATTTTCACAAAAAATGTAAGTAATCTGAACAAATATAAAGAACCTGAAATGTCTTAAGAAAAGTAAGTGCAATTTTAACAATACAGGTAGTCGTCTGGTTACGAACGAGTTCCATTCCTACGCTGTCAAGGTAACCTAATTTTCAACGTAATTAATATCCCTCGGGAGTCTACCAATGCTCAAACAAGTCAATAGAAGGCGAATGAGCTCTGTGTCGCACCAAAGGGGGGTCTGCAGGCTGAAAACCGCACATGTAAGTTTGGAGTGTTCGAGCCGAACGTCCCTAGTCTCACGATACTTGAGGCGAGAAGAAGAAGAAGAAGACGAATTGTTTTACGGCACAGTTGTTGCAGTCTAGTTAGCGTTAGTGAGTTAGCATTTAGAGGCGACTCAGTAGCGATCGACTGCAGTGTGAATCATGGTTGAGCCACCAAAGATGAGCAAAGACAGAGGAAGATGATGTTGGACAAAGGTCTGGTACACGGTGAACATTGGAAAAGCATTTAGTGAATGGAGAGAGCAAAGGGAAAAGGAGGGACGCACATCAGACTCACCCTGTGTTCCAATATCCATACTTTCCGTACTTACCGTACTTAGTTTGAGTACGAAGGGTGTTCACATTACAATCGT
>JAPSES010087342.1:0-23227 GCA_029822895.1 Maxillicosta whitleyi | reverse complement strand
TCTATCTTTTTATAAAACCTGTCTGCTCCCCATAAATGAATTGTGGCATCACTACTTCCAACCTTTTAGACAGTGGAGACATGGAGCTCACAGTCGGTATTCCGTACACTGATGGGCCTAAATCCTGAGCGGTCAGTTTTATCCTTACCCTCCTTTGGGACAACTGATACAAATACCTCTCCAGGATGGTGGCGCCCTACCTTTTTTTTTTTTTAGAGTGTAGTTAAAACTGGTGTTGAGAAGGGGAATTGGTTTGCTTTTTCTAGATTTCTGCCACTCGGGTGGGAGTCCATCAGTTTCAGGTGACTTATTGTTACTAATATTTAAAATTACTTTATCAATTTCTTCAGCTGTAATTTTAGATGCAAGTCTCTGATTTTGTTCTGTGCCTTGAAGGTACAACTAATGAGTTTAGAAAGTTTTCAACTGTGAGTCTATTGTTGTTATCTGATTGTATATACAGGGATTTATAATATTTTTCGAAGGCCCCCTGGACACCTTCAGGGGTATTAGTTTGTTAGTTATAGGGTCTTTAATTTTAAAAATAGTTCTCTCAGCCTGCTGTGTCCACAGTCTCCAGGATAACAGTATAGTAGCTTTTGGGAGTGCTTCATAGTACCTCTCTTTCATATACACTACTGGTCAAAAGATTTGGAACATCCAGTTTTACCTGCTAAAACTCGACATTAACCTGTTCCCTTTTCATTTTTGCTATTATTTTACTCCTATTAATTGGATTGTTTAGCCCATTTACTATATTCATTGAGAGAATATTGAAATGTGAACTGTGTGTTTGCTCCATGCAGAGTAATATTACAATATAAGTGACCTCTGGTAGGTGACGGGACCTGTGCTGAAGTGCATGTGCATTCTAGTCAGTGGAGTTTGAAGATGAATATTCTTTCACTTTAGTTTCCTCTTAATCTAAGTATATGCCTTTCTCTTTTGCAGCACCTCATCTGCGTACTCGTGATCAAAATAAACGTGCTTGTTTTGAAAGTAAATGTCTTTTTTTCTGCCATGTGGCTCTGAGGACTTTTTCTGTCATTGTGTACTGAATATATAATGTACATACCACTACGCTGCACGGCGGTCTTTCTCTTGGTGGTTGTTGGGTCAGGGGGCCAGGTCCTCATCCTATATCAAACAGAGTTTCATCCCCAGTTCAGTCTTTGTCAGATTTTCAACCATTTTAGCCACGGATATACCCTTGGTGTTTTCTGGCACTCCGTATGTCTTAATGTTATTGCACCTGGAGCAGCCCTCCAAGTCTGTTATCTTATTTTGCAAAATGTATTTTCTTAGGAGCTGGACCAGAGTGTCTTTAACTTTTATGACCCAACTGTCAATGTCCACAACATAGCCCTCCACCTCATCCAGGCGCCGGGCCCTCTATCTCTCTATCCGGTCATTTCTTGCAGCTTCAGGTTGATATCTGATGCAAGTCCCTCTATTTGTTTCTTAATGTCCTCGTGTAGACTCTTCACCTCCAACTGAACTTTAAGCACACCTTCAATAATTACTTCATTCATTACTGTATGTATTGACCATAGTGTCGGATTAACGCTATCTTCCTCAGCTTCATGAGCGCCATTTTGGCTAGTCTGGCCAATCTGATTTCTTTGTCCGTGTTCTGCTCTGATTTTACTCTGTCTTGTTTTCTTATCCTTTGTTGAAGTGTCCCCAAACATATCTGCATAGGTCACTTTCTAGTTGAATTTCGTTTCTTGGATTACAGGGCGGTTTTACTAGGCCAAGGGTTGCCATACCTTTATGCCACCTGAAGTCCTTCATGACACTTTTTGATTCTAATTTTGACCTACTGATACAAACTTAAGACATTTAAATATTTTGTTCTCAAACAGTTCCAAAATCATTCAGTACTTGACAAAGTAACTCAAACACTCCAACACAAACTCATCTTGGTGATAGTATTAACTGGTCAAACGTGAAAGTGGTTCTGATTAGTAAAGATTTACCCCAAGAACAAAAGCCTTGAGCAATGATTCAAATTTGTGTGAAAACCTCACTGGTCTTTGTTGAAGGAACCAGAGTGACGCCAATATCAGGGTTAAACCACAAAAATATTTCATCCCTGCATTGTTAAAAATTCATTCCCTGAACCCCACCCTTTCTGTGTTTCCATAGCAACTGGAAGAGAAGAGCGAGGAAGAGGAGGATAAAGAGTGTCTGAAGCAGGCCATCACTGCTCTACTGAACCTGCAGAGCAGCATGGAGAGGATCTGCTCCAGGAGTCTGGCCAAGAGGAGGCTCAGGTACACCACAAACCCGCACTGGGTACAAAGTACACCTGTCCCAGGTATAACATACGTACACTTGCACAGGTGTGAAAATGCACCTGCGCCAGGTACAGATTGAACCTGTACCAGATAAATACTTATGTGAAATACAGACACTTAAACTGAGTTATCCATTTTCCACTTTTTCTTTTACTTTTCTCAACATTTTTACATTCTTCCTTTTTAATAGAAACTCAGTGTCAATTTATTGTTAATTCTGCATTTTCACATCTTTACATCATCAAGACTGATTTCAACTCAGATGGTTGTAACAGTGGTCTTCTCTTCAAAGTCCTACTTTTTACTCATAAATACTTTTTGCTTTATTGCAATGGAAGATCATCCTTCTAGGAGAGTTTGTTTGAAGAGTGAATGTATGCTAAAGTAAACTGGATTAACCTTAAAACATTAATGAACCTGCTTTTTGTCCCCATAACATTAGAAATCCTCATAGGCCCACACAGCAGGACTCCTCCCATCCTCTTGGCTTCCCTCTGGACCAAAATAGCCCAGTGGGTGGAGGTGGGCATGGAGGTGGGGTATTGTTAGCGTTGTAGATTAGTGTGTGTGGGGTCACAGTGGTGTTGTGAGAGGGAAGTTGCGTCAGCAATTGGGAGGTGCTGCTCATTGTTGTTGAGTTGGAAAAGAGTCGAGACACAAAGAACAACGCTGCTGAATGTTTGCAGATTATTATTAAAACCTGAAGGGGAAGAGGAGGGATTGGCTTATAAAATAATCTTTAAATACCTGAGGAAGAAGAGGAGACTGCCATGGACAGATGACGGGCTGACAGCAGGTGGATATGAGGACGTAGGTGTTCTGAGGTTCTTTGTGTTTCAGTTTGTCCTCAGAGAAGGAATTTGGTAGAGGTGGATGAGGCCGATGAAGGTCGATCTGGGCCATAGTTACAGCTGTAGACTGTTGGGGTTAGTAGGTTGTAACTTGTTGCTGGCTGTAGGTCATTGTCATTGGTTGTTAGTTGTTGTAAGTAGTTGAATGCAGGGTGATGTTGGTTTTTGAATTTAGCTGTGCTGTTGAAATTTAAAGTGAGTTGTATTTCAGTGTAGATTGTTGTTAGTTTTTCTATTGTGTTGAATTTTGATGTTGGTTGTGTTGTATTTCAGGTTGCAATAATTTGTCTTTCACTGCAGGTTGTTGTGGATTGTACTTTGGAATGGGTTTGTTTGAATTTCAAGTTGTATTCCTGTGATGCTGTTGTATTTTCCTTTGGCTTTGGTTGTTGTTAGTTGTTAGTTGGTTTTGTGGTTGGTAGTTGTATTTCTACTCTGGTTTTGGTCTTTGGTAGATGTATTTCTACTCTGGTTTGGTCTTTGGTAGATGTGTTTCTACTCTGGTTTTGGTCTTTGGTAGATGTATTTCTACTCTGGTTTTGATGTTCGGTAGTTGTATTTCTACTCTGGTTTTGGTTTTCGATAGTTGTATTTCTACTCTGGTTTTGGTCTTTGGTAGTCGTATTTCTCCTCTGGTTTTTGTCTTTGGTAGATGTATTTCTACTCTGGTTTTGATCTTCGGTAGTTGTATTTCTGCTCTGGTTTTGGTCTTCGATAGTTGTATTTCTACTCTGGTTTTGGTAGTTGTATTTCTACTCTGGTTTTGGTAGTTGTATTTCTACTCTGGTTTTGATCTTCGGTAGTTGTATTTCTACTCTGGTTTTGATCTTCGGTAGCTGTATTTCTACTCTGGTTTTGGTCGTTGGTAGATGTATTTCTACTCTGGTTTTGGTCTTTGGTAGTTGTATTTCTACTCTGGTTTTGGTCTTTGGTAGATGTATTTCTACTCTGGTTTTGGTTGTTGGTAGTTGTTTTTCTACTCTGGTTTTGGTCTTTGGTAGCTGTATTTCTACTCTGGTTTTGGTCATTGGTAGCTGTATTTCTACTCTGGTTTTGGTCGTTGGTAGATGTATTTCTACTCTGGTTTTGGTCGTTGGTAGTTGTATTTCTACTCTGGTTTTGGTCGTTGGTAGTTGTATTTCTACTCTGGTTTTGGTCGTTGGTAGTTGTGTTTCTACTCTGGTTTTGGACGTTGGTAGTTGTCCCATTTCTGCTCTAGTTGTTGTATTTCTTTTCCAGTCGTTTTTGCTGGTGAATGTTGTGAAAGCCTCAGTGTGTTGGCATACCGCAGGGGTTTATGTCGTAAACTGATTAGTAGCTGAATCAGTGACTGTTCTGAACTGGACACTTTAAAAGAGTTCAATGCTCATTTTCAGTGCTGTACTTTTCCATTAAAATGAATATGCTGCAGCCTCTTCTTGACACTTGTTTTGTGATATACATGTTCCACTTAAACCTGTTAAGCCACACGGTCACATGACTGCATACATGGTAGGTTATCTAGACTCACATGGTCATTCACCATTACTATATGCACTCCATGCAAAAACATCTGCTGCTGAAAGTAGTTCTGACATGTTTCTCCTGTTTGTCTTAAAACACAGTTGCTGTATATTATGTCTGAAACCTTTATTAAACCTTTGGTGATCGGTTTAACATGTGTTAGCAGTTAGTGAGAAAAAATGGAAAATACGTGAAAGCTCAGATTTAAACAGACATTATCATTCATTGTATTTGTTAAAGATCTAATGTCTAGATTATTTACATTATAGATATTTGGGGATGCACCGATTCCAATACCAGTATTGGGTCTTATACTGAGCACGAGTACTTGTACTCATACTCATTAAAGTACTCTGATACAACTGCACTGATACCACTTATGGCAGCATGACATTTGCATTTAAGTGCAGCAGGTATGGAGAAGTAATGTCAGCAGTGTGGAGATTTAACTACCTAAACAACGGTGAGAAAAGTAACGCCAACTGGAAGTAACGTTAAAGACCCAGATGGATAGGGATATAGAGTTCTGTCCATCCTCTGCGTCTGTAGTTATGTCCGTTTTCCGGGTGATCTTGGATGTGTACCTAAACAGAGAATGCCAATGGGAACTGTGGAGGTAGCGGATCTGTTCATAAAAGGGACTGTGTGAGTTAGTGACAAACTACTAACATATTTATAACAACTACCCAGGGCTGGGCCGGTTTATGTCCTAATTATGATACTATGGGGGTAAGGAGTGAGGCGGACCACCACCCACAGAAGTGAATATGAAACTAACACTTATTTGTCTTTTGTCTACCTCCTGAAACTTCACTTTTAAGCCTTACCAGTGGAAACACTGCAACATTAGTATCCACATTAATGTTACCTCTGTCATCTCCATGTTTGTTATTACTGACTTTCTTCTTCTCCTAAAACTACTTTTCTTCATGGTATTTATTATGATTAAGAGTGGCTCCCCCTGGTGGATTGATTGAGAAACGCTCATTCCAACGCGTTAACTGTCAGTAGCAGCACTTTGTTCCAATAAGATTAATGACAACAATAAAGCACATTTTTAAAAGGAATTAAGAACTGTAATGGGATTATTAAGTACTCATACTGGAACTTGGTATCGGCAAGTACTTAAATGTAAGTACTTGTACTTGGTCTGGAAAAAAGTGGTATCGGTGCATCCCTAATAGATGTAGGTTGTGAAGCACCGTGGTCGAATGTTTGTAGCGTAAATGCTTGCTGGGTATTTTAGTCTAACATGGGTCACATTTGATGATGTAAGCCGTGATGTCACATTTACCTGTGTCTCTACACCAGCCAGAGCTGAGGGCCAAGGTCTTCCTTTTGGACCGTGCAGGTTTGTACAGACCTGGAACATGTCATCCTCCAAGAACTCCTTGGTAGAATTAACCAACCCAATGATGAGCAAAAGGAACAGTTCACCCACAGCGCCTCCTATATATGAAAGAAACCTCTTTTCTACTGAAGCGGTTCCTGGACTCGTTCAGGCCTAACTGCCTAATCTGGAACCGACTGTTCTTGTTCTCAACAACCAGGCTTCAAATGTACTAAAACCAGGTGGTAATAAATCAGAGGCTGGAGGCAAGAATACTGACAGTAAAAAACCAATTAAAACTTGATTAAACCGTATGTAAAAAGCACACCTGGAGTACTGTCTGTTCTGTGTAATTTAGCTCCACATGAAGAAAATGACAGCTTTAGTTTAGGTATGATGTCTGCATAAAAGTCACATGTTTCAGAAGAATCTGTTGACCAACGCTCCTCTTACCACACTGACAATGTTATCGAAGATCTCTTTCTGGAATGAACTGTTTTCAGTGGTTAAACACAAACTATAATTATATGACTATTATAATGTCTGCCAACATCAGGACGCTTCAGGTGAAGCAATGCTTTATTTGTTAACTTGGCAGTTTATTTCAATTGTCCAGATAAAACTAATCTTGATTTGAAAATGGCTTCATCTTGAGCCACCGGTGCTACAGGACTGGATGAAAATAGTAGATGAAATTCACAAAATGGAGAGATTAACATTTATGCTGAGACTGCAAGATGGGCTGTACATCAGAAGGTGGAACAAATGGATTGGTTTCTTTGGGGACAATTGTGTGGTTTGTCTCATGGTCCTGTGGTGTGCTGTGTGACCTACTGCTCTGAAGATGTAGTTACGCAACTTGATTACTATTATATGAATGTAACCTAAGTTCCTTACTGTTAGTCTGGGATATATCTATTGCCGATTGTTATTTGTTGTGTACCGTATGTCAAGGTAATAAATAATTAATAAAAAATAATTTACAGACAAAAAGACAAATCATTTTATGTTGTGTATAGCTTTTAACATCTTCAAGAGGTGTTTATTTTAGTTTCAGCTGTTTGTGTTGATTTTTGTTTCATTACTGTGGATCACTATAAAGTTTCAGGTCCAATATGTCCTCATTCAACGAATAAAAATTGTAACTCTAAATCACAATTTTCTAGATACTACTGTTTTTGGATCAGTATGAAGTTCAGAGAACATCCACCATGGTCTTATCAGAAGCTCTCACCAAAATAAGGAACTTGTCAGTGTGGTAAAACTGTCTTGGACTGCCCAGGTTAGCTGAGCATCACTTATTGAATCCTAATTTTTATCTTATTGAAATCATCTTGAAATGCATACCCTGACACCTGAAATCAGACTAGACCAGTGCTGGACCAGCACCACCTCTGGGATAGCACCAAAGCTGGGTTAGTACCAGAATTGCTTCAGCAGAAAACAGGAAATGATGAACATTTGATCTGAAATGAATTACTTGTAAATGAAGCTTCATTAACTCACTAAGACATGATTTAACAGCAGATCAATAAAGCTATCACGGTTCCAAATCTGATCAATGTATCTTTAACCCTCATCAGTCTGAAATTCTGACAGCTTTTTGATTTGTGCTGAGTTGTTGTGCCTGTAGGCTGTGTGTAGTAGATGTCCCCTGGATAAATATAGAAATCCATATAATAGATGTGCATCAGTGGAACTGGAGTTAGATACATCTACATTTTATTAGTCTTGATATTATTATTGTTATTTTTTGCATCACTTACAATGATTTTTAAAGTCGAAAATTTTGTACCTCCTGATGCTGACCAATTTGCTTGGACACAAGTCAACGCATATCAGACGCTCTGAATGTTGGACTCAGCTGTCGGTCACACTTATCAATCAAGGATCCAATTGAAGAAAATTATACCAGACTCAGATGACTCATGGATGGTGGTCATAAAAATGTGTCTTTAAGGCCTGGCAAAGTCAATAATATCGGTAAAGATGAATCCTGGAGACGACTCAAGCCAAGTGTGAGAGCTGTTCAAGCAACTGATTGGTATTAATGATAAAAGTGGTGAACTGTTCCTTTAAACAGGTCTGTTGAGATTTAATCATAAAACTGACAATGACAGTGGAACATCTGAAATTAATGTGATTGCAGTCCTGACCATGTCTTATCTTTTCTTCTTCTCTCCAAATGCTCCTTCTGTTCTGTTGTTCTTCTTCCCTTGTCTTGTTTCTTCTCTGTCCTGTCATTCTTTTGGTCTGTCTTTTTTTTTTTCCTTGTCATGTCTTCTTCTGTACCACCTTCTTCTTTGATGTGCAGTGAGTCAGCGTGCCGGTTCTACAGCCATCAGATGAAGGGGAAGCACCTCGCCATCAAAAAGATGAATGAGATCCAAAAGAACATTGACGGCTGGGAGGGGAAGGATATTGGACAGTGCTGTAATGAGTTCATTATGGAGGGAACACTCACTCGTGTTGGTGCTAAACATGAACGGCACATCTTCCTCTTTGATGGCCTGATGATCTGCTGTAAGTCCAACCACGGTCCGCCACGACTCCCTGGTGCCAGTTCCACTGCGGAGTATCGCCTGAAGGAGAAGTTCTTTATGCGCAAAGTCCAGATCAATGACAAGGATGACAAGGAAGGTGAATACCGCCATGCCTTTGAGATCATCCTGAAGGATGGGAACAGCGTGGTGTTTGCCGCCAAGTCGGCAGAGGAGAAGAACGGCTGGATGGCGGCGCTGATCTCATTGCAGTATCGCAGCACGTTGGAGCGCATGCTGGACTCAGCTCTGCTACAGGAGGAGAAGGAAGAGCAAATGAGACTGCCAGGCCCTGAGTTATACTGCTTTTCTGAACCAGACTCTGAAGAGAATGTGGTGTTCGAGGAGAACGTCCAGTCCAAGTCCGGGATCCCCATCATCAAAGCTGGGACGGTCCTGAAGCTGATCGAGAGGCTCACCTTCCACATGTATGCAGGTGGGTTTTCAGCTTTTAACAAGTGTGTTGCTTTTCATTGGTTTTTTATTTAGTTTTTCTTTTAGATGCATTGACTAATTTTTGTTGAGTTTCTAAGTTTTAGAATTTTTCACATATTATGAGGAGCATCTTAATTCATAAGACGTGGAACAAGAGAATGTACAACATCAAATATGAAGGACAAAGCCATTGTTTATCGAAGGTTCCATCATTTATTCTTGTACGTGAGCAGCCGTTAATGCTGAAGCAATTGTTTATCCTGTTAAGGTCTGATTTTACATGACCGGTCTGATTGATTAAGTGAAAATAGAATATAGAAAACTCATCATGGGACTCACCTTCTGCTGCTTTCAACATCCACATCCCATAGACGAAGGCAGCGGAATGGGGTTAAATTAACCCCAAGGAATAACCAAGTGTTAAAAGGAAAGTTTGTATTATCAGCAGTGTTGTTGTATCAGGTTAGTGTTGGAATATAGAAGTGTATAAGAGAACTGACAGGAACCAAAGTACTGGACTGCTGTGGACCAGACCAGCTGTGAAAACAGACCAAAAGAAAAACACTATTATTTGATGTGTGTGGTATATGAAGGATATTTTGCTATCAGACAACCACTTCTGATTCAAGATGATCTGCAGTAACACACAAATTACAAAAGACATTAATGTCCTTCAAATGAAGCTGTCTGTCCAGGAAAGGCACTGAAACTACTTTTAATACACACTTAAACTATGAGTTTGTGAGAAGGTGCTATTTTAACAGGACATTTTTTTCATCTATCCTCATGAAGACCTATGCAAAGCTTTGCTGTGTTTGTCCGATGTTTGTCTGTAAACGACTCAGCAGATGAAACACTATGGATGTGCTTCAGACATCCAAACCATCACCTCTATCCTGAGGTGATGGCTGTATTCTCAAGAATGTCCAACTAAAGAATTGAGCTTGGCCAATCAGGCAACAGTCGTGTGGTCATTCAATCTTGTCTCTGTTTTCTTTCTCAGATCCAAACTTCGTCCGCACATTTCTGACCACGTACAGATCATTCTGTAAACCTCAGGAGCTGCTGGACCTGCTGATGGAACGGTGAGGGATATTTCACTATTTTACTGTAGCTGTTTTATATACATGTTGTGAAGCACATTGCCTTGTGTATGAAATGTGCTTCATAAAAACAGTTGAATTGAATATAAACCATTAGAAGAATATAAAATGGATGGTATAAAAATCAACACATTTCTGATATATTCAGAGTTGAATTTGTCCAATATACAATCACACTGTCACATTAAGATCTTTTTCTGCACTATATAATGTATATTGATTACAGTTAAAAATCTTGTGTTTTGGTTTGGTTTTTCAGTATTTGAGAAATTCCAATAGAACCATAATTGTTAATGTATGAATTTCTTGTTTTATTATTGACATTATCTGTAGTGATCAACACGTCGGTGTACTACATATAGGTGTTTCTACAGGTAGTGTTCGAAGTGTCAGTACGTGTTTAGGTTCGATCTTTGAAACCGTTGGCTGATCTCAGGTCTGTTCTTCTGATTCTGTTCTTGTTCAGGTTTGAGATCCCGGAGCCTCGTCTGTCAGAGGTGGATCAGATGGAGGGTGGAGAGCAGCTGCTGAGCGCTGAACTTAAACGCTTTCGCAAGGAGTTTGTTCAGCCGGTTCAGCTCAGGTAATGCTTCCCCCTGCTGGACAAACACTCAAAGTGCAGCCTTGTTTTTGCATTTGATAGTCTTAATGTTTACGTTCACATTGATGTCTCAGTATGTCTTCACTGTGTTTATTTTTCTCTCCCACTAATTAAGATCAAAGTCTCAGTCCATTCAGTCTGTTGACATCTATTCTAAATGAGTCATATTTATGTTTCTATGTATATGTATACACTACAAATCTGCAAGAGATCAAAATTATTTATTAAAACTGAGAACCAGGTTGAAATTCATTCAAATATTTTTCAATGTTTTGTCAAATCTCTGCAAGCCTTATTTTGGATTTTGTAAAAAAGTGACTGTTTCCTTTGAATCATCAACAGATTTATGTCTGTACTTGTCATGCAGCATCTTCATACCAGTTTTCAGATCTGGATTTATATGTTTCACACACTGAAAACAGCAGGGCGAATCTAAATCTGGGTTTCAGTCTCTCAGAACATTTTTAATTTTGACTTCAAATATGTTGTATCAAACTTAATTCACTGAAATTTTATCACACAGGCAGCTTCAGGTACATTTTTGTCTTTTTCCATCTCTTTACAGCTGAACTTCAGAGAATTTGAGTATTTGTGATTTGAAGTCGTTCAAATGCTAGGAAATAGCTGGCAGTTTTGCCAGTGTCTACATGTTTACCTTGAAGCCAAGTTTGACCTATATGTACCAAACTTGTATAAAACAGACTCTTTCATAAATTAATTCCATAAATCTGATGGGAATGTTGTCATTTTGAAAACGTGCCTCGTACTGTTAGAACCTTATAGAAGTTTGACATATGTACCGCCTACTAGTAACAGGAAGTCATACTTGCGGAACAACAATTAAGCTACATAAAGTCCCCCTCATTCTCATTCATCCACATGAAGGGACAAACGTCATCTGACTAAGTAGAGGTTTACATGACATTTTCTACAGATGATCTACAGATACATGACATATAATTGGATCTGTAGCGCCACCGAGAGTAGCCACAGTAAGTGTCAGTGCAGGCCTGGATAGAGACCAGGATTAAGGTCATCTGCATGTATGCAATAAAAACTCCAGCTCCAGGTTTATTTCTAACTTGTGTAGTTTTGATTTTAATGAGCCTCCTTGAGTGTTAGGCCGACAGTAAATCTGTCTGGAAAAATCTACAGAACATTTGGAGTGGAATATTCTACACAACAGAGGTCTGTCTCATATCTTCTTTACGTCCTTCTCTAAATTAGCATTTAAAGCATACAATGTTTTTTAAACATTCAGTATTTGGCAGCTTTTTTGACATTTTGGTGATTTCTCTGGGTATAATCCTATTATAACAGTTTCTATCAACGTAACTCAAAAATCATTTAGGACCACAACCATATTTGTTGTTCTTCCTGAAACATTTTCAGTGTTTGATTGGTCATTTTCCTGTTCATTTTCTTAAAATAGAACTTGCGGTGTAGACACTGGATCACAACTATTGCACAAGGAACTTCCAAACAACTAGTGAGAAATGCAAGAATCCACAATTTACAACTATATTTGTTTAGTTGAACGACATCTGCAGTATCTGATTGTGTTGTATTTTATGGGTGTGTTGTTTTTTTTCCTCTGTATTGTGATAAAGTCCTTGCTGTGTTAAGTGACTAGACATCATATTTGTTGTGATTTTCAGAGTGTTGAATGTTTGTCGCCACTGGGTTGAACATCACTTCTATGACTTTGAGAGAGATGCTCACCTGCTGAGACGACTGGAGGAATTCATCGCTTCAGTCAGAGGTAAAACACTGGTTACACCCATTTTATTTGCAATTTAAAGGGTATTTTACTGACACTCGTGCATCTAAGGTTAGAGTCTTGTGGTTAGTTAGAGATTGGCAGTCTAGTAAAGGTAAGTTTGTTTACAGTCATGGTCTGAAAAGTAAAAAGGCTCAGTTTAATAGCAGGAGTTTGAAGAACAATTAATGTCACAGGCCCAAACTGAATTCACCCCTTGGCCCTCCCTCTTTTCTTGGCCCTTTCACTTGGCACTACCCCTTGAATGGGACTTACAAGGGTTGAAACATTCTCCTATGAAATGGGACAACCCTTCGTAACCCGTTATGTCATCAGTTGTCATCGATGTCTGTTCATCATCTCTGTTCAATGGGCAATTGGTCATCGTTTTGCAGCTATCAACTGCAAATCACATCAAAATTGCATTAAAATCTTGCTCAAACGCTTAAGTTGTTGCTGAAGAAAATATGTACATTTGTGTGTTTCTTTCATCACACTGCTGCACTTTTTTGCTGCGTTTACATCCATCTTGCCAATATTTCTAATAGAATTATGGGAGATTTCTCATACCCCTCCATTTGTAGTGCTGTCCTGAAAAATCTGTTTCAAGGGCCAAACAGCCCTCCCCCTTAGCCCTTCCCCCCTGACTCATCGAGAATCAGGACACCCCTACCCCTTCACATGAACATGAAAAATGGACCAAGAGGTGAATCGGCTTTGGGCCATAGTGTCAACCTTCAAGGACTGAGTTCAGATGACGAAGGGGTGATACTGACTCCAGATGTGTGGGAGCATCAGCCTTGGTGGAGGTGAACACCATGGACACCAGCAGGACTCATCAGTCCTGTTGGTACTGATTAGATGTGGATAAGTGGATGTTCGAAGACAGAGACATTCACATCTTCTGTCTGTTAAATCTTGTCTCACCAACTACATTTTGTTTTGTTATGAGAATGTGATGGGTTGTCACATCAACAGTAGAAAACACCAGATATTAAAATGTATTGGAATAATATTGAAAGTGGGTTCAAATTGACCATTTCACAAAGGGTTAAAAAGTCTGTGTAACATCCAGTGAGTACAGTCTCTACCTGTTTCAGGTAAAGCGATGAGGAAGTGGGTGGAGTCTATCACTAAGATCATCCAGAGGAAGAAGCAGGTGCAGGTGAGTGTTCCCAGTCACAGCATCACCTTCCAGAACTCTCCTCCACCCATCGAGTGGCACATCTGTAAACCTGGAAACAGCAAACAGTTTGACCTCATGACGCTCCATCCCATTGAGATCGCAAGACAGCTCACCTTGCTGGAGTCTGACTTCTACAGGTAATACTGGTGAGGGGTCGGAGGTCACACATGGTCTGATTGAAGGACAGACTCTGATCTTTTGTGTTTATCTTCTATGTTGGGAGTTGGTTTAAAGACAGTCTGTAGTAGTTTTTAACACAGACCTTATCTACCCAATGAGCTCAAAAACCAAACTATAGTGTCCTGACCTGTTGACCTTCGACCCTGGATTTTGCAGGGCAGTGCAGCCGTCTGAACTCGTGGGCAGTGTTTGGACCAAAGAGGACAAAGAGATTCATTCCCCGAACCTGCTGAGGATGATTCGCCACACCACCAATCTGACGCTGTGGTTTGAGAAGTAAGGCTTCATCAGTCTTTCACATGGTGGTAAACACTAGTTTTCTGAACCATGACACTAAATGAATCAGGTGGCTGTAAACAGATTGAATAATATCTTCCTGAGACCCAGGAAAGTAAGTGTTTTGGCTCTTTTTTTTTTTTTTTTTACATTAAAGAAATGCCTTGATTAGAAACTGTATAATGCAACAATTTTTTTCAGATAATTTTTTTTTTTTTTTAAAGGAATGTACTTTGCAGTGAACAGGTTTTTGTTGTTTGTTTTTCAGTAAAACTTTGAAACTCTTGTCTTCTACAGAGGACAAAAATGCATTGCTGGGTCTCAGGAATTTACAACTTCAATGAATTATTACAGAAAACAAATGTAAATGACAGATAAAGATGAAAGACTCCACCACGGATGAAGAAAGATGAGACAACAGCGTGTGAAGGAGTTTGAACCTTCAGATGTTCATCAGCAGATCAGAGACAAACATGAGATTGACTCAGGTTTTGGACTAAATGGATCAGATTGTGGATCAAAGATCTGGGGCCTCATGTGCAAAGGTTGTGTACCAAAAAACGTGGTGTACGCCTTTTTCCACGTTCACATTCAGATGTACAAAGAGTGAAATGGCCACAGAAATGTGCGGTGGTCCACGCCCACTCCATAGCTGGTGTATGTAGGTTTCTGGTCTTTTTGAACCATTGGTGACACTTAGTGGTGATACTGGAAAACTGTTAATAATGTCTAAAAAGATCATTCCTCAGAGTAATGTGCACATCAGAGATACACAGATGAACAATGAACACACAGACATGCAATTCTACTGCCAGAACAGCACATCCACCACCAGAACCAGATCCTGGACCCATCAATGCCAATCCTGCCATCTTGAACAGCATGTGATATCAACCACATAAGGAGACATGGATCTATGTGATAAATTTAATGTAATATTAATGTCTGTGAAAAGATTTATAAGATGGTCCAGTTGCTCCTTGACGCCACTGATTGCCCTCACAATGTCCTCTGATGACTGTGGTGAGAACACGGCTAAGGACGGGCATCAGCAGCTGTAGGCGGACCTGAGGAATCCCACGGTCTGTGCCATGATGTTGGGACTGTGACTTACTGTCTTCTGTCTCTTTGTCTTTAGGGAAATACTAAATTGACTAATTAAACATAAGTCAAAGTTTTTGATTTCCACTTTGATGTCCTGGTATGATTACACTGGGATCAGATTATTATATGACCCATAGAATGAACAAATGTGTGTGTTACACAAATACTAAATATGTATTTACTTTGGGAGTGATCCAAGTCTCCCCTGTTAGACCAGTGTCACAATAGCGGCGTCTCTCTGCTCAAACAGGCTGAGTTCCTTCCACCTCTTTCAGCCTCTGGTTTGCGTCCACCTTGATGTTATCTGATTGTGCAGAGAGGGGGATCCCAGAGGGAAGCCCACCTGCAGACCCCTTTTATACTAATTTGCAGATTTAAATGTGGGTATTGGGGAGTAGTCTGGTACTCCAACATATGCAGTCAATTCCACACTGATTCAGATGTACAAAGGAAATGTGCTTGGATTGGGGCGTACGCTCAATTTTGCTCATCTGGACTTTTTTGTGCATATGGACTTTTCTGTGTTTCAGCGTACGCCAGGCTTCAGTGTGAAATCCACGCTAGTCTTTGTACATGAGGCCCCTGGCTCTATGCATCATCTCCATCAACATATCATGAAGAAGTTGAAACTACATTTGAATTTTATTTTGCTGTTTCTTAGAAATTTCCCACTCACTGATTACATGTTATCTACTTTACATTCTTATCTAATCCTGTCTGAGGTAGAAACTCCCTCCTGGACTCCACAGGTTGGGCACAGACAGTAAAAACATTAGACTCCTTTGATAGAATTAGTGTGTGTTCTGTTGGTTCTGCTCTTTTAGGCCCAGTTCAGTCCTGATTAATGTCTGTTTTGATATGTCTGACCTCAAGCTTCAAATGTCTGATCACACCTGAAAAACATCAGTCCTCTGTCATTGGTCAGACTGAATCTGAAGTGATTCCTCTGTGAATTTAATCCACAGGCAGTTGCACTTCAGATGGGATGTTTTCTGTCCATTAAATATTATTTGAGGTGTGCTGAAAGATTGACATCCATCTCAAAGGATTATTTATAAGGTGGAGGTGTGCATACTAGGGATGGGAAGATCATTCGATGCCTACAGAACCTTTTTCAGTATTACCTAAT
Organism: Maxillicosta whitleyi; assembly: GCA_029822895.1. Classification (NCBI taxonomy): domain Eukaryota; kingdom Metazoa; phylum Chordata; class Actinopteri; order Perciformes; family Neosebastidae; genus Maxillicosta; species Maxillicosta whitleyi. The sequence continues at coordinate 6,930 of JAPSES010087342.1, read as the reverse complement.
TTACAAATACATTACAAATTGATTCAGAGAAGGAGCAAGAAGTTGAGTGTTAGAAATGTACAAAGAACCTACTTTAGAAACAAAGTCCTAACCTTTTCATGCGACTGTATGTGAGGCACGTGTTCTGAAATTGTACTAAAACTACTTTGTAAAAATCAAGTTCTTATTTGATAAATAAATAATCAAGCTCATTGAATTGAAGTTTTTAAATCAGAATGTGCTTAAGCGCTCCGTATCCTGATTTGGGTGTGTATTCTATCGTATCGTGAGGTGTCACACACATATCTTTAATATATTGGTTCAAAGATGCTGTAACAAGATGTGTATCATTTCGGCCTTACAACTAAGATTCCCAACCCTAGTGTAAACTGATGTTGCTTTGCCCTCTACAGGTGTATCGTAGAGACGGAGAATCTGGAGGAACGTGTTGCTGTTGTATCCCGGATCATTGAGATCCTGCAGGTTTTTCAGGATCTGAACAACTTTAATGGAGTGCTGGAGGTGGTCAGTGCCATGAACTCATCCCCGGTCTACAGGCTGGACCACACCTTTGAGGTAACACACTTGACAAACTTAGGAGGTGGAGCTTAACTTCTACTCTGAGCATCAGTTTTTGTTTTTGTTCGGGCTGGTTTGGTTCACTTCAGTTCTAGTAGGAGGAGTCCAGGTTTGAAGTATATGGTTTTAATATGGACACTGAAGGGTGGACATGCATAAAGCTGCTGCCGTCTCCTGCTTTTGTCCTTTTTTAAGGTTATTATAATTAGATTAGTACATGCCAATTGTTAATGATGTTTTTTTGTAAAGCTGTATTTATTTATTTATTTCAACTTTAACCATCTGACAAAGTTATGGATGAGGTTTGGTTTCTTCAGGGTTAGGGTTAACCCTCCCATGATGCAACACAACACAGAAGGTGTGAAGGTAGCATAAAATACATCCTCATCTCCTCCAACAGATGATGTTGTAACTGTAGTTTGGAAGACACAGCTGTTGAATACACCCATATCATTCTTTAAATGTTCTGAGATTAGAAACACATTATGATGCATGTCTGATGCTTTCACTTATAAAACAATTAAATGTTAAACTGTACGATTTCAAAATATAGAAATGAATGATGAATAAAGAAATTTGAGTCACTGAAAGTCTAAGTTATTAATCAAATGTTTAACTGGACATCATTTATACATCTGAATGGAAAGCATTTTAATCTTCGGAGTTGTTTTATCTGAAAGTCAGTTTGTCCAGTATAACATGTATGGTTTCAAACATTGGTGTGTGATTCACATGATTAGTAATGTATCTGACAGTGACTATAAAGTGAAGTGAAATGTGACTGTGTTCCACCTTCTTAATTGGGTTATGTTGAATCGTACAGTTCATATCACTGTAGTCTAAATATAATCATCTTTTTGTGTTTTAGCCAATTCCGAGCCGTCAGAGGAAAATCCTGGAAGAGGCTCATGAGCTGAGTGAAGACCACTACAAGAAGTATTTAGCCAAATTGCGTTCCATCAACCCCCCCTGTGTGCCCTTCTTTGGTATGAACAAGCACTACATCTGGTAGATGAAAACTAACTAAACTTAACCAGGATGTTCTTCAGCATCAAATCACAAGGTTGAAGAAAAAAATGGTTTAAAGATGCTACAAGACATAAAGAATGTATAGTGACAAAAGCTTCAAAAGATGCACTGAAATGTAAACAATGTCACAAAATTAAGTGTGATATCACCGTGATCATGTGTTAGGGTCAACTTGTCACTAGGCCAAAAGTAATTTATCCATGTGTTCCTCAGGGATCTACCTGACCAACATCCTGAAGACGGAAGAGGGTAACCCAGACTTCCTGCGGAGACACGGAAAAGACCTGATTAACTTCAGCAAGAGGAGGAAGGTGGCCGAGATCACCGGGGAGATCCAGCAGTATCAGAACCAACCCTACTGCCTAAGGGTGGAGAACGACATCCGGGTCAGTCTGGTAGACCACAGACACAGTACAGAACAGGTCCAGTCTAGGTCCAATACACAAAACCACATCTAGACTAGAACCAGACCCAATGTTGGAGAGTGGAGAATGATATCCGGGTCAGTCTGGTAGACCTTAGTCCCAGTATACAAGACGTCCAGAACAGACTGAACAGATCCAAAAAACAGTACCTTGTCTACACCAGATCTTGTTAGACCATATCTGTGAACATTCTAGTGTCAGACCATAGGGACCAGGACCTTAATAGCTGAAGGCTCTAGCTCCCCTGCTACTTTTAGAGAGTCTATGAACCACCAGTAAGCCTGCATATTGAGAGTCTAGTGCTACAGATTGGTTGTAGAAAAATAAAAGCTTGTTCAGAGATGCATCTGTATTTGTGAGGAGTAATATAAAGTCTATCCTACATTTTACAGGGAGCCAGTGCAGAGACTATGGATTATGGTCTCTGTTACTGGTTCTAGTCAGTACAAGGACAGCAGCATTCTGGATTAACTGAAGGGTCTTTAAAGACTTTTTGAGATGGCCTGAGAAAAGCAAATTACAGTAATCTCTTCGGGATGTAATAAATACATGGATTAATGGATACATTTTTGTACAACATTCTGCATTGAAATATGCCTTATTTTAACTATTTTGAAGAAGAAAAGAGGCATTCCTACAAATCTCTTTGATGTGTGAGTTAAATGATAAATGTCTTGAGGACCTTAATGACTAAGTGGTGTACTGAGAAGATTTATTATTAATATTAACAAAATGAAAACAATCTTAGATCAGATTTAGACCACATTAATAGGAGGTTTGATTACAGTTGTGGTACATAGCCTTTTGATAGTAAAAGTTTGATATGAAAGAGGTCGTGGTAGAGCATCTTTAATCAGCCTTGTTGGAACTGGGTCTAAGAGATGGAGTAGATGGTTTGGATGAAGAAATTGTCAAAATTAGCTCATGAAACGCTATGGGAGAAAAGCAATATATATTACCAAATGGGTCACCAGTCAACTCTGTAATTGATGACTGATGTCATTTCCTGTTTGATTGTTATGTTTTCTGGAGCAGAAGTTCTTTGAGAATCTGAACCCGATGGAGGACCAGTCGGAGAAGGATTTTACTGATTATCTGTTCAACAAATCTCTGGAGATCGAACCTCGAAATGCCCGTTCCTTACCACGATTTGTAAGTGTCACTATGGCAACTGCACACCTGTCTAAATGTATATTTGTATTTAGTTTTAAATTTTAAGTGCATTATTATTAGTTTTAGTTTCTAGTTTCGGATACCCTCTGTGGTTGTGTCAGGAAGGGCATCAGATGTAAAAACCTGTGCCAAATCAACATGTGAATCTGATTCCTTTCCCCTGAAGGGAAAAGCCGAAAGAAACGTACTATTATTAGTTTTAGTTTCTGTAACTTACTAGTTCTAGTTTGACAGTTGTTTGGTATATGGTGGCAGAAGCCTTCCCACTGATTGGAAGATTCCATAATGGAGTGCATCAGTATTGTAGGTGAGTCTTTAACCTGCTGTCCCTACCCCCATTCTTCTCAGGGGAAGCGGTACACCTGTCCTCTGAAGTCTCCGGGGATCCGCCCCACCTCAGCACGACCCGGTACCATGCGCCAACCAACGCCACTGCAAAATGAACCGAGGATTAGCTACAGCCGCATCCCTGACAGTGAGGCGGAGGGCGGAGCCGTGTCTGCACCCAATTCCCCCCGCACACCACTGACTCCACCCCCTGCCTCCGCCGCTTCAAGCACCACAGATGTTGGCAGCGTATTTGATTCGCCTCAAGGTCCCAGCAGCCCCTTCCATTCAAGTAAGCCCCCCTGTTATTAACCTGTCCTCGGTATTCATGTCCAATGTCCCAATGGTTCTTTGGACAGTGTCTTCCGGATGACCTTCGGAAAGCCTCAGCCATAATGTTTAGTGTGACCTGAACGGACTAACCCATACTAACCTCCATCCGTCTGCACATCTGGATCCGTCAGTGTCTTGAATGAACTGTCAGTCCTGGTCACAGCAGGTGGTTGTTAGGGCGTTGTATCACACTAATTATCATCAGGGTGACTTCAGAGATGGACATAATTCTGCCAACTGACCAGACAGAGCTTTGAGATTATCCTAAGGACCCTTTTTTTTTTTTTTTTTTTTAGAAGGGAGAAAAAAAATCTCACTCAGGGTTTTGATTTAGAGAGTGAGAGGATCTGAGGAACGACCATTTAAACCCTGTGTCTTCTCTGTGCGATATGGACTTATATATAACCTGGGTTAGAGCAGTGTAGGGTTTTACTGGTGAACAATAAAAGATTTGACAGTGATTTTTTAATCTATTTGTCCATATTCTCAAACATCAATATCATCAGGACTGAACTGATTCTCAAGTTTTAAAGTATTTGACATGAAATCAACAGAATAAAAAATTTAATTGTAGTCACATTTTGGAAACTCTTTTATTATCACTGTACGGAAATTGAGGATAATGATGATGATGATGAGACCAACTCCTTTTAACCTGAGCATTTTGTCCCAGTGTGGTCCAGGTTTAGGGTTAGACCAACCCCAGAACTGATGTGATACAGGTTAGAGTATCAACATTCACACATGGACAGATTCTTTCCTTCCTGTGTTGTTTTTAGTTCAGTTTATACTTTCCTCTTGTCTGTTTATTCACCATTGTTGTTGTGCTAGAAATGCAGCAGATCTTGACATTTACATGTGATTGGTCACTTGGCGTCAACTCCACCTCTTTGATATGAATTTGCTTTTAACCCTTGTGTATTCCTTGGGGTTAATTTGACCCCATTCCGCTGCCTTTGTGTATGGGATGTGGATGTGGAAGGCCGCAGAAGGGATAACTAGAGTTAGAATCCTGTTCGCAAAGGGAAAACCACCTGTTGATGTTAGCAGAGCTGAGCGACAGACAGGTCATGGATGTGCTGGACCTTCTTGGTGATTCATGTTGACCTGTCTCCTCCTCTTCTGTGCAGCTTCTGACAGTATCTTTGCTGTGGTCGCTCTTCCTCATGGCCCACGTTAGTATGACCCTCCTGAGCCTCCATCACCTCCATCACGCTCACTTGTCTGACACTGAGTCACATATGTCCTGCACTTAGTCACTATCGCCATAGTAATGGTCCATCTTCATAGAAACCATAGCTGACAGATCATGTTATGTTCTGCTGATGTTCCACCAGGTTTAGGTTCATGTTCTGTTGATATGTCATTATGTTGTTTTTAATATTCTCAGTCTTGTTTTTACATTTTTCTGTGCTCTCCGTGTTCCCTGCTCTCACAGCACTCTGTGTTTTCAGTGTTCCATGTTGTTCCAGTGTTTTCACAACATGCTCACAATGCTCTGTTTTCTCAGGGTCATCATCTGTCTCATCCATGGTCAGTTTCAGTCGGGGGGATGATGTTCCGGTTCCTCCTCCTGTTCCTCCTCGCAGACGCCCAGAATCAGCGCCAGCAGAGTCATCCCCTTCTAAAGTAAGTCTGTTTCAAGTTCAGAAGTAAGTCTATTTACTTGTTAAAAGTAATCAATAATCTATAAATGGCGTCCCAAGAGGCAGACCTGCTACTGACAACACAGCTCCAGGGAATGTTCATGTGTTTAAATCCTTCCACCTGGTCATGGTCTGCTGACTTCAGCAGGACATTGAATACTTCCAGGGCTTAAGTCCCAATGTTGTAGAACCACAACCTGGGTACTCAAAGAATCACTAGGGCTCAGGTCTCTGAGGTAGTTGGGAAGCCCCCCGGTGGCAGATCCCTGGGGTAGATGAGATCGGACCAAGGTTCCTTAAGACTCTGGATGTTGTGGGTCAGTCCTTGCTGACAGATCTCTTCTGGGATACTGGCTTGGATTGGGTGGTGGCTGTTTTTTGCTGGACAAGCTCTTTATTTTCAGCAGGTGCTAGGGGTTCATGGAGGTTATCCAGTTGGTCCACCTGTGTTTTGTGGAGGCACTTAATAACTTTTGTGAAATACTGTCTTTATGAGTGTGAGGTCTGTATCTATAACTGAAGTCAGTGTGGTCCACAAAGTCCTACTCTTCTTTCCAAGTGCAGCTGAGAGATGGAAGAAGTCTGGTTTGTCCGTGGTCACATCTCTGTTTCTTCTACATGATGCAATGATAGGTCGAAGTACTTTAGTCTTACTTGCAAATGATCTGATGTTCTTCATTTTTGGTTGATCTATGTTCCTACCCTCATGGATGGTCATGCAGTGAGGATCATGAACTAAAGACTGAGATCACAGATACAAGTGGTGCAGATGGGTGCAGGGAGTTAGGTCAGCAGTTCATCTTCAGGAGAACAGAGTAGAGCTTGTGCTCCTCCAGTTCCAGCAGTCATTTAAAGTTGTTCTGCTAGTCCAGAGGTCAGCAACCGTGGTCCCAGAGAGCCAGTATCCTACATGTTTTAGATGTATCCTCTTCCAACAAACCTGATTCAAATGATAAGCCTATCACCAAGCTCTGCAGAAGTCTAATAAACACTGTCAGGTGTACTGGCAGAGGGAAACCTCTAAAACATGCAGGATAGTGGCTCTCTAGACCAGGGTTTCTGACCCCTGTTGTAGTCAGTTGTTCATGTCCTAGGAGCTCATGGTTTGAACCCAGGATGTGGTCTGAGCTTTTCTTTTGCCATTGCTGAACTGAGACCAGGGTAATTATAGATGCAGTGCAGTACGTCTGGTCTCATCACCTGATCTTGTTTCTTCATGAACCCTATACAACCTGGTGTAATAACGGATTATTTATATCTGGTACCCTTGTCTTCCCTACAGATGATGTCACAGATGATTGACAGCCCCCCAGCTGTTCCTCCTCGTCAGCCTACCTGTAAACTCCTCCCCCCACGTTATTCATCATCGCTATCATCCTCATCACCCCCGGACTCGCCACCCTCTCTCCCCCCTCGGGAACCCCTCAGCTCCCCTTCGC
>JAPSES010087269.1:0-23264 GCA_029822895.1 Maxillicosta whitleyi | reverse complement strand
TAATAATTTCACACATAAGTCGCTCCAGAGTATAAGCCGCACCCCTGGACAAACTATGAAAAAAACTGCCACTTATAGAATAACGGTATATACAAATATACAAATAATTTTAGTGCACAGGTTGATCACTGAACTAAATTAGGGAGAGCCAGAGTTTCATCTAATACTAATACAGTGAAGAATGTTTTGCGTCTTCATACAGGTTCGAGAGCTGGAGAATGAGCTCGAAACAGAACAAAGACACGGTTCAGACACCGTGAAGAGTGTCCGCAAAATGGAACGCAAGATTAAGGAGGTCACGTATCAGGTAAAGTCAAAGGGTTATTACAAACATGCGTCGCGTTGCAGTTTCAGTTCGTTAAATAATGTGTTTCCAATCAGTCGGATGAGGATAGGAAGAACATGGCGCGGCTGCAGGAGCTGGTGGACAAACTGCAGCTGAAGGTCAAAGCGTACAAGAGGCAGGCGGAGGAAGCGGTGAGTCGTGCGTTTTTTTTTTTTCTGTCAGATCTCAGACTTGAAACGTCGTTTGGCAGGAGATAAGTGTTTCTCGGTGGGTCTTCGGCAGGAGGAGCAGGCCAACGCTCATCTGGCTAAACTCAGGAAGGTGCAACATGAGCTGGAGGAAGCTGAGGAGCGTGCCGACATAGCCGAGTCCCAGATCAACAAGATGAAGGTGAAGAGCCGTGACCTGGGAAAGGTGAGTCGGCGCCGTTCTCCTCCTGTGTCTCATAAACCGGACACGTACGCTAACCTGCTGTTTCTATCGTTCAGGCAAAAGAGAACGGAGAATAGACACCAACATCTGCCGGGAGGACCATACACCTGCTGTGTCTGTGGTGTGAAATAGTCTCTTAACCTGTAAACTGTATTTACTAGTTCATTTAAAGCAGGGGGGGTCAAACTCGTGTTGGTTCAGGGGCCACACGCAGCCCAATACCACAATAGTGGGCCGGATCATGAAAACAATAACATAATAATATATAAATGATATCAATTCCACTATTATTTGTGTAATTTCTATGTTTTAGTATGAAAAAAATTAAATTGTATCTACAAAATATCAATATAACTATCAATAAATGAACGATCATGTCAATTTAAGACGTGGCTGAAAGTAATTTACGACCTTAAATGGAAAATCTGAATTCGTATTATTAAATTTAAGACTTTTTATGACTCCACAGAAACCCCGTTATTGTTGTACTGAGAACAAAAATAGTTGATTTTCTGAACGTGAACGTGGTGGACAGTGACGGTAACTATCACAACCCTAATTTATTTATTTATTTATCCACCAAACTCCTCAAACTAGCTTTTGCTTCTTCTTTTTATCATTTTTCCGTGTGCAAAAAAAAGCATAATTCCTTCAACTGTTGTCTCGTAAACATCCAAAATCCAAAGGTTTGATGTTTACATACACACAAGTAAGTTGGATTTTCTGAAATAGGTTTTATACCAAATGTAGCACATTCTGAATTGGATATTTGAACAAAAAACAGAACAAAAATAAATAAATCCAACACCTACTAGTGGAAAACCTTTAACATAGACAGTTTTATGGCTGCATGTAAATAGGAATATATGAGTGGAATAGTCATTTTCAGCAGTAATAGAAACCACGTAATAAGAATATTGTTTTTTCTTGACAAAAACTGGAATATTTTCTGCACATCAATGGGATATATCTTTGATTTCAATGACATGTCGTTGCAAAATGATGATACACACATGAGGTTTCCTTTATTTATGTTCATCTGTGTGGTAGTGGATGTGTGTTGCCTTAAATAAAATAAAATCACCATGAAACTCCAGCATTTGGTTTATTTTGTTGGGTTAAAGGGGAGTGTGTTAGTATATTTTTCAGTTTACATGTTTGGTTCCGGCTTCTGCAGATTCTCTCTAGTTTAAAGGGAAAATGTGAGCAAACAAAACTCTATTTTCACAAACATAATAATGTAAACTACGTCTTCAAACAACCATCAGGGTGTTGGGTTCTCAGCTCGTCGTCTTAATCACTCAGTGGTGAATTCACTGCACAATGAAATATATATCGCTTCCGTGCATTTGACAAATAATTACTGCTTTGATTGGTTTAACAATTTAACAGTCGGTGCTTCTCTGCGGGGGGAGGTGTACAATATTACTCAGACAAACCTGTCACAGATATAATAGTATGAGCTGGTGTCTAATCAGACATCCGGTCCAGATCCGTCTACTCTCCCTGTCCCTCTTGAGCCTGGAAAACAAACACAAATCAGAATATATCCATGCATAATGTTATTTTTATTTATTTATGTTATTGGTTTATTTAACAGGGACTTTGTACATTCATTCATTCATGTTGCTGTAAATGCACCAGAGTTAAGCTGATGGCTATTTTTCATCTGTAGTTTCTGGACAGATGTTAAACTCACCCTAAAAGGTAGCACAAAGGTACAAAACCATCTCAGAAACAGCCCCAGGTTATCTGAAGGAAATACTAAGACCATATGTTCCTGCCAGAGATCTGCGTTCCTTTAATAAAAAACAACTTTCTGTACCCCCAGCTCGCTCTAAGCGATCCCAGGCCAAACTATTCCCTGTAATAGTCCCTCAGAGATGGAACAAACTTCCTGAAATGACAAGACTAACATCATCTCTCTCACTCTTCAAGAAGCATGTAAAGACTCTACTCTTTAAAGACTATTCATTGCACTGATGTCTGAGCTGCGAAGAGCCGGGGTAGACCCTGTGGTGTGTGTGTATGTGTCGGTTTACTCTACATGACCCTGTGCAAAAGTGGAAAAAACAAACAAAAAAACTACTAACCCCAGTCAGCAGTTGCACTTGTACACCTTGTATCTGCAAGTGCTATATGCTATGTTTATGTCCTCTATTGTAAGTCACTTTGGATAAAAGCTAAATGTAATGAATGTAATAAACGTGCAAATAAAAAAAAGAATAAATATAATGTGCCTAAATAGACGAGTACTGCAAATGAAAAATGTGCATTTAATTACACATCCAAATAGGTAAAAAATGTTAAAATATGTTTTGCACATCAGCATATTAAAAAATACAACACAGACAGGAATAAAATATTTCTAATGTTGGCAGCTCCAGTTTTTAATGCCCCAACTTTTAGATGCATTTTTAAGCCATAAGACGTCAGTTCTCTGCCACTGGGATAGAGTTCCACTCGTGTGCAGCTGTAACTGCAAATGAGGCCTGAACAAACGCAGGTTCTCTCAGTAGAACTATGCCATCCCCTCTGGCTGCGCTTCTGATAATATGGTACAAGGCTGTTCTTCTAACGTCACAATGAGGCGCAGACATCAAATGTTTCATTCTGTTGCTGAAGAGCCAGTGTTTTTCCCACATTTGGATGTATTTATTAGGACATGTTTTCACCTGCTACACTGTCTTTGGTGTTTCCTTAAAAAACACTGACCTTGCTTCCTATTTCGCGGCTCTTGGCTCGCATTTTGTTGGCCAGAGACTCGGCGACGTCCGCTCTCTCTTCAGCTTCCTCCAACTCGTGCTGAGCCTTTCTGAACCTCGCCATGTGCACGTTACACTGCTCCTCCTGCGACATCACATTCAGCGTTTACATTTCAGAGTCATTAGACGCACTTTATTTTATTTTTTATTGCCGGAATGCTTTCTGTCGACAGATGCAGACTCACAGATTCCTCAGCCTGCCGTTTGTAGGCCTTCATTTTAATCTGCAGCTTGTCCACCAAATCCTGCAGGCGAATGTTGTTCTTCTTGTCTTCCTCGGACTGAAAGAAAAGACATCACTGAGTCAAATGAGCAGTTTTAATGAACCAGAGACAGACTTGTTTTCCATTTACCTGATAGCTCAACTCCTTGACCTTCCGCTCGTACTTGCGGACACCTTTGATGGCCTCAGTGGAACGTTTCTGTTCAGCCTCAAGTTCATTTTCCAGCTCACGGACCTGAGCAAAATGGAACGAGAAGACAACTGAAATGAGAATAGGACGTTCTTAGTAACATACGAGTGATGATAAACCTGACATGGTGCGTTCTGTGAAAGGGCCTTTCTGTCTTAAACAGTTGGATATCAGACAATTTTTTTTATTATATTGACAAAATGTAGAATACAATAGATTTTTATTATCGCTGTAATAAGAACAATGAAAACCAGTTTAGCACTGTGTCTGAATTAGAAGCAAAAAACACTTAAAATACAAAGAGACTGTGTAAAAATGAACAAATATTAAAAAATTACAATGAAATAGTTAAATGTTATCCATACTTGGTAAAAAAAAAAATTAGATAGAGCGATAGAATGAAATATAGAATGAATGATAAAAAGAACGACAGAAAGAACGATAGATAAAAAAGAATGATAGAACGAACAAAACAATGAATGATAGAAAGAATAAACAATAGAAAGAACGATAGAAAGAATGAACGATAGAACGATGGAAAGAACGAACGATAGATAGAAAGAACGACAGAATGAACGAAAGAACGAACGATAGAAAGAACGAACGATAGAACGATGGAAAGAACAAACGATAGATAGAAAGAACGATAGAACGATGGAAAGAACGAACAATAGAAAGAACGAACGATAGAACAATGGAAAGAACGAACGACAGAATGATGGAAAGAACGAACGATAGAAAGAACAAACAATAGAACGAACGATGGAAAGAATGATAGATAGATAGAACGATAGAATGAACGAACAATAGAAAGAACGATAGATTGATAGATAGATACCTGGTCCCAACTTTTAAAACAGCTTTATTTTCTCTTAAGGAAATACTCAAACTTTTAAGGGTTACAATGGTTTGTTAATTTCATTAATTAATGTTTTTTTTAACTGCTGATAATACAGTATCTGCTGCAGTGTCTTATTGCTTCAGTTTGCTTCTAAACATGAAGAAGTGTGGCTGTAAATTCCAGTTTATTTTTGGCAGAACAAGGAAATGTGACATTTCTGTTGAGAAACTGCTGGTGTCACCACAGATTCGGTGTCACTTTGATTATCGGTGTTCTGTGTGTGGTTCAGTGGCTTCAGCTAAACACAGACACAAACTGCACATGATGCAAAATGAAATGCATTTCCTCAAAGTCATATTGGTGGAGATGAGTTCAATCAGCACAGTAGTAGAAAACAGTCACATGGGTTCAAGTTCACAGACCTGCAAGGATGTATGTTCACGTCTCATCTGAGTTTTATAGAGAAGGACTTTTTATTAAACCGCTGCCATGTTGAAGAACGACCTTCTGTCACACGTTAAATTAATATTAATGTCTTTTTTGAGCTGGTTACTTTGGTGTGATGTGTTTTTAAATTCTGAATCAGGACACTATGTTCGACAGTGAAATCATGGGAATTACAATTTCTGCTCAACGAACACCTTAAAATTGTTTGTTTGAAAGTTAAGAACTGAATTAGGAAAGAAATCTTCTTGGTTTTCGGCTCCTGATGCCTGGAATAAGCTTCAGTTTGAGCTCCATCTACAAACACTGATTTCTTCGACAAATTTTGAAGAAAATGTAAAAAATCTGGAATGTTTCAACTGATTGTACATGTTTTTTTCTGTTTGCAAATGCTTTTATTATTGTAAAACTGTAATTATGTGACTGTACTGCTTTCGTCTTGATTAGGTTTTAATTGAAAAAGACATCCACCATCTCAGTGGGATCAACTGGGTTAAATAAAGGTTAAATAAAAATAAAATAGTAAATTTCTTTTCCCTTCAGGGGTCGCCACTGCAAATCACATTCGCATGTTGATTTGGCACAGGTTTTTTATTTATTTATTTATTTATTTTTACATTGGATGCCCTTCCTGACACAACCCTCTGTATTTATCCAGGATTGAGACCAGCACAATGAAACACTGCCCCCTTGTGGCTACAGGTATAGGGACGTAGCATAAAGAGCCTTACCCAAGAGCCCACCTGGGGATCAAACCGGCTATCTTCTGCACCAAAGTCAGTGGCGTAAACCACTTCTTCTACGTTCTCTTCAGTCACTGTGGTCACACCAAACATTTAACTGTAAACAATGACAACACAAACCCTGGCTTCCAGTTTCTGCAGCTGCTTCTTGCCGCCCTTCATGGCCAGGTTTTCAGCCTCGTCTAGGCGGTGCTGCAGGTCTTTCACCGTGACCTCCAGGTTCTTCTTCATCCTCTCCAGGTGTGCACTGGTGTCCTGCTCCTTCCTCAGCTCTTCAGCCATCATCGCAGCCTGTAAACGCAATGACAGCATTTGTGGCTTCTACACATCCTCAGATCTACTAAAAAAAAAAAAAAAAGCTACGTAAAGAGCAGCGTACATCGTTTATGGCTTTCTTGGCCTTCTCCTCTGCATTCCTGGCCTCTTGGACAGCCTCTTCTATTTCACCGTGAAGCTGAGTCGTGTCCACTTCCAGCTTCTTTTTGGTGTTCAGAAGGCTGGTGTTCTGAGGGAGACGAAGCAGAGGTGAAGTATCTAAATCAAAAGGGTTGATGAGGACAGTTTATATTTGCAACGCAGTGTTTTTCCAACCACTGTGCCTTGAAAAGTCATCAGGTGTTCCATGGAAAATTATCCAGTTTCACCTGATTGGTTCTGTAAGCCCACAGTGTGATCCTGATCCATAAACTGCACACACCAATGATCCAGTCTGTACCAACAGTCTGCTGCTTGTGTTTGATAATAAAAATAAAAGTGAACTGGTTCTGATGTGGTGGTTCTGTTGATAAAACCCCCTCAGTAGCGATGCATGGATTAGTGAGTTACCCACAAACCCCAGGTATCAGGTTGGGGCAGGAGGGATATGCATCCCATAATATACAACAATATACAACAGACTTCAACCTGGGGGCTCAGTCTGAGGGGTCTCTGGTGCACCCCTTTTGTTTGGTGGTGTGCCTGTGATTTTTCTAATCTTAAATATGTGCCGTGGTGCAAAAAAGGTTGGAAACACTGTCGTAACGGACCTACCTGAGAATGCAGGAGGCCCGCTCGCTCACTGGCGTCCACCAGCTCCTGTTCAGCCATTTTGCGGCTCCGCTCCGTCTGCTCCACCACCTCTCGAAGCTCTTCGATCTCAGCCTGCATGAGGGTGGCTCTGCGCTCCATCATGGTGACCTGCTCCTTCATATCATCCTGTCCTCGGAGGGATTCATCCAAGTGGATCTGTGCGTCCTGAAACACAAACACTCCTTATTAAGGGTTCTGACGCTTCGTCTGGTGTGACGACAATCAACCAGATGCGGAAAGATACATTTTGCGGGAAAAGAAGAATGGAACAATACTGTAAAGTTCAAAGACTTAGGAGTGATATAAGTCTTTGAGCTTTAAAGTATTGTTCCATTCTGTTTTTCCATTTATTCTTTTTTTTTCTCCTTGTTTCTTTACCTTGAGCTGAACCTGAACGTTCCTCAGCTGTTTCTGGGCTTCGGCAGACTGCCTATTGGCGTGACTCAGCTGTATCTCCATCTCATTCAGGTCTCCCTCCATCTTCTTCTTCACCCTCAGGGCGTCGTTCCTGCTCCGGACCTCGGCGTCCAGGGTGGACTGCATGGACTCGATGACCCTCTGATGGTTCCTCTTCATCTGGTCGATTTCCTCATCCTTCTCAGCTGCTTTTCGGTCCACTTCGGCCTTTATCATGTTCAGCTCCATCTGGGTGCGTAGGATCTTCGACTCCTCTTGTTCAAGGGAAGCCTTGGGAAGATTGTAAGGGGTTAATCAGACAAATACTGTTGATTATATTAATTATGTGAAGGTTATTTTAGTGTCACTGTACCTCAGCTTCTTCCAGCGCTGTCTGCATGTCGCATTTCTCCATCTCCACATGCTTCTTGAATTTCTCCAACTCATGGATTGTCTTTCCAGTCTCGCCAAGTTGCTCCGTCAGGTCTGAAATCTCCTCTGTGTATGGAATAAATGACTTTGAAATAACTTTGTTCAGGTTTTTATTTATTGAATTCTTATTGTATTGAATGTGTCACTTATATAACTTCTAATTATACTGCTTTTCACCATTTTCTGTCATCATATTTATGTAGATACTGATTGAATGTGAAACTTTTTTTAATTGGGTTTTTAAGGTCTTCAAACTTCATTTAACCTTGGTCATTGTTCAGTTTTATTTTTATCTTTTATCACAGTCACTTTTTATTGACTCATCTCTCTCTTATGTTTTATGCCCTAACTGGTGGAAGCTGAAGTACTTTTATTGTATAATGTCTATAGTTGATGATTTATGTCACCTATCATTGTGTTTCAAGGAATGCAAAAAGGATGTCATCATCATCTGACTGTAAAATAAATGTACAGATTTAAACAGATACAAAAACTATGGGGTCTGTTCATAGAAGTATTTTTGATTGTTGTTATTAGTGCCCCAAGGAAATCAAAAATAAGAAGAAAACATTTTTCATTGCTTTTTTCTTGGTTTCTTGGTTTTCCTGTTTCGACGTACTTCTTGGTGTTAATATTCTTGTTCACAGGTACAGAACTAATAAAGGATCCCCTCTTCATTTCATCTCCACACAGATAACAGATGAGCAGCATGTCGTGGTTCAAATGGAATATTTCGTGGCTGAACAAAAAAAAAAAAAAAAAGCTTTGAAAAACATAAAATATCCACCAATCCAAAGTCTGCTGCCAGAAACGTAGGTTTATTTGATGAATTACTCACCTTTGAACCACATATCAAAAAACGCTGCTTTCTCCAATTAAGGACCAACATGAAGAAGTGACACGTCCGCACATAAATCCTCTCTAGACTCACTACTGAAACTCTTTACTGTCTGGAATAAATCAGACATCACTCCCTCGCTTTCAACTGCTTGAAACACTGCAAATTAGTGTCTTCGAACTCCATCCCTGATCCTGGCTTTCCTTCACTGATTCTAGAATTGAGCTGAAGGTTTTACCCATCGCTCAGTCAATGCGTCTGGGTCTGTGAAGCCACAACGTTCCCTTCGTATGATCAGGAACTTCCACTGTGACGTGGTGTTGAAATGTGAATTATGTGAATTTGTTTGTGAGTCACACTGTGTTTTCTTATGGAGGTCGTAATAAACAGGTGTTCTGCTGTCGCTGTCCACAAAATGTCCAACGTCTCCTCATTACACACTTTTCTTCTTTTAGTTGAGTTACAGTATTATGTAAAAGCTGCTGCAGTATTACTACTACTATTGTTTTTTTAATCAAACTATGATGTCATGCATGAATTTCACATAATTCAGTTCAGTGTTGAAAGGTCTATTATGATGCATTTTATTTCTTAATTTATTTTGCTTTATTTAAACAGTATAATCACCTTTTTCTAGCTTTTTCTTCCTTTTAATTTACAATTTTTCTAATCACGCTTTTTCAAATATTTTCATTTCTCTAACTTCTCATCATGACATCTTCCATTGTCCATCTTTTAACTTTCTCTTAATTTAACCTTAAACTCTGTCTTTCTTTGGCCTTAAGGTGTGACTTTATTGCAGCTCTATCACATTATCTTCCTGATTTGACTCTGTTAAATATTAAAAATTGTAAGTTTGATCATTAGAATTGTGATCCCCCTGGAGTCATAAGGAGCAGGGCACCTACAAATCTCAAGTTAAAATTTTAACGCTACTTTGAACAGAATTTAATGGCCATTTCTTGGCCATAATGGCAAAAATCTGTGACTCCTACAATTTTGGAAAATGTATTTATTTACTTGATTCCCACTGTTCTGAGTCTTAACTCACCAGGGGCAAAGATGGTGATAACTGGTTCCTAATTTTAATATAAATTATCAGATTTGAATGGGAGAAACTGAGTAGATTAATGCTACTTTCTTTGCATTTTGGACATTTAACAGACACATTTATACACAATACAGCCAACACATTTTATGGCAACATACCTTAAGACCTACCATATCAAATGTAATACCTTTTAAAGACTTTTTAAAATATATTAAAAGCAGATTTGTAAACTTTTTAAGACTTTTTAAGACCCCTTGGAAGCCATAGCTGACCATAGCTCCTTCTCTCATCACAGCTTCACTTACGTTGCAGGTTTTTATTTTCCCTCTTCATCGTCTCCAGGTGCTCCAGTGCTTCTTCGTATGAGTTCTTCAGCTTGAACAACTCGGTGCTCAGAGAACGGCATTCCTTCTGAGCGCCCTCCAGCTCCGACTGAGACTCTTCGTACTTCTGCTTCCATTCAGCGAGAATCTGGAGAAGCAAAAGCAAAATCCACCAGGAATTCTTTACGTTATAAGATGAGACTGATTATCAATCCTATTCTTTTGGACATTTATTCCTCAATTTGAGATGATAAAGAATGTTTTGACCTTGTCAAAGTTCCTCTGTTTCTTGTCGAGTGTTGCTGCCACGCTGTTGGAGCGCTCCACGTCGACCATGAGATCCTCCATCTCATTCTGAAGGCGCTGTTTGGTTTTCTCCAGCGATGCACACTTTGAATTCACCGCTTCGACCTGTTCCTCAGCCTCCTGCAGACGCTGGGCCAATTTCTTCCTGAAGAAAAAAAGAAGAAGGAAAAAGAAAGGAGAAGAAGAATGAGAAGAAGGAGAGTTAGTAAGAAACTGAATTTAAAAGTATAATCTTAAAACATCCCTTTAAATTATTATTTTTCAGCTTCACATTCAATATGAAATGAAATAAGATTTATACAGAATCTGAGAAATTCTTGAGATCACAAGTTATCAAATTATTGTGATAAAACTAATGGTGCTTTTCCACTCCATGGTACCGGTTCTACTCTATTACTACTAGTAGTCTACTCTCTCCATTGACAAATGGTGTCGTCATTAAAGGACGTGTCATCTCTTTACTTGGCCTCCTCCAGCTCCTCTGTGCGATGGATGGCGTCAGTCTCATATTTGTTCCTCCACAGAGCCACTTCGGTGTTGGCTTTGGACAGATTGCGTTGCAGCTCGGCTTTGGCCTCCTGCTCCTCCTCGTACTGCTCACGAAGCAGATCACAGTCGTGACGAGCAGACTGCACGCTGTGAGCCAAGGCATTCTTAGCCTAAAAGCAATAAGGGATAAAATGAAACACATCCTGGGAAACCACAAAAGGAAAATGTTTTCCTTCAGGTACCTTTGTTTCCTCCTCTATCAGTCTTTTCAGCTCGTCGATTTGCGTGGTGAAACCCTGCTTCCCTCTGGTCAGCTGTGAAATCAGACTCTCCCGCTCTTCCATTTGGCGGGAAAATTCAGCTAGAGGTGAACAAGAAACGATTCGAGTAAAACTTAAAATCTTTCAAGTGTAATACATTTATGACTTCACTTTAATCCCAGTTTTCTAAAATGGTAGGTTTGAAGCAAAAGTCTCAGTATGTGGTTATTCCCAAAATACAATGCCAACACACAAGTCAAAGGTGAAATATGGAATGTGATAAATATGATTTACACACTTTGGCTGTGACAAGGGATGGAAAAAAGAGCAGGGATGTGGAGTATGGATGTAACTTAGTAGTGATATTTGACATTACCATCATTTTGAACCATTTTCATAGTCATATATGAGCAAATGTTCAGTAAAAGTGGTTCAATATTTCATAATAATTGGAAAAAGTGGGTCCCAAAGTGAGAAAAGTTGACAATGAGTGTCTTAATGTACATATGCCACAAGTTGATATGTTAGTTATGCAGATGACCAATTACAGTAATGTTCTACTATCTGATAACAGGGTGTCTGCATGGTTAAGTCAGTTAAATTTAAGACTTTTTAAGACCTTTTCATGACCATTATGACTTCAGTCTGTTTCCTGTACTGGTGCATTATGGACCTTGTAGTTCTGGAACACCATGTTCCCACCCAGATTTCCTCAGACAGAACTACAGGCCAAACCAGTGACGTATATTAATATAGAATGACAAACCAATGAATCCCACTACCGGCATATTTTCTTGGTAGTACCATTAAATGAATGATCAGATCAATTTAAGATGTGGCTGAATATAATTTATGACAAACACCTTAAATTGAAAATCAGAATGTTTTTATGACTTTGTATGACAAAAGAAGGACAGAACTATGGCTGCTGCCTGTCAACTTCTCAATGATTTTCTTCTACAATTTTTGAAGCATTTCATGCCTCCTTATGCTGTACTGTACTTCATCCTATTTTATATTGTGTCTTTTTAATATATGTAAATAATTAATTTCGTCTTGTTTTTTAAAGCACTTTTATTCATTCGTTGTGTCTTCAGTGAAACCTTTTCAATCGTACAAACCTGTATGAAAGTCATTGTTTGTGTTGAATAATAAACTGACAGACAGACTGAACTCAAAGTGAAATGGAATTACTGTTTTCAGTTTGGAAGCGGGCTCGCTGATTGGAGAGATCTGCAATCTGACGCATGTTGTCATCATTTTTACTCTTCAGCTCCATCAGCTGATCTTCAAGTGAGCGACATGTCTTCTCCAGATGAACCTAAAAGAAAAAAATTTTAAAAAAGAAAAAATCGATAAAAATTAGACATTCAACCAATTAAATTCAATCCTTGATGAATAATCCAAATCCCACCTTTGTTTTCGCCACTGTCTCCATGTTGCTGGCCAAGTCATCGATCTCCATCTTGAACTCGCTCTTCTCCTTCTCCAGCTTCTGTTTGATTCTCTGCAGGTTGTCAATCTGCTCTCCCAGCTCGGCCATGCTGTCCGCCTGCTTCTTTCGCAGTGCGGCGGCTGTAGCCTCGTGGTGCAGCGTTGACTCCTCCAGGTCCCGCCGCAGTTTGAGAAACTCAGCCTCTCGCTTCTTGTTCATCTCGATCTGAGCGGCGGTGGCTCCTCCGGCCTCCTCCAGGCGCTCGCTGATCTCCTCCAGCTCCCTGGCCAGGTCCGACCTCTGCTTCTCCACCTTGGCCCGGACCGCTCGCTCGGCCTCCACCTCCTCCTCCAGCTCTTCAATACGAGCCTGGCAACAGAAGAAGGACTCAGGATCAAAGTCAAAGCATTGTTTTATCGTCATCGTGGCTGTGATGTGACGAATGTGAGATCTATTACTTGGAGCTCCTTCATCTTTTTCTGGAGCTGGTTGTTGATCGTTTGCTCGTCTGCGATCTTACTGAGCAGCTGGTTGTTCTCGAATTCTTTCCTGTGAGAAGACAAACTGTCAATATGGCTCAAAGCGTTATTATCACATCATTTTTAGCTTGTGTGATAGACAGTCTGTTGCACTTTCTATCTAGTTGTAGTCATTTCACTGAGAAAACTGTTTCTTTTGCAGACAGTCCATCTCTTTCTGCCTTGGCAAGCTCTGCCTATATTTACATATATGCAAAAATATACATATATTTATGTATAATATGCATGGATAAGGTGCTGAGAGGAGGGTGAAGGACAAAATCCGTGCAATCCTTCTCACCCTCTGCATGATGAGCTGTGGCTGATCAGCAGCTCATTCAGCCAGAGGATTATCCCACCCAGGTGCAAGACTAAAGGTTTTAAACGCTGCTTCATTCTAACCACTATCAGATTATATAACAGCAGCTTGGCTTGAATCACATCCTGCTCTGAACAGACTTTTGCATTTGTAAATGTCACCTATTGCACACTTGTCACTTTATCTATCATTATTAGGCTAAAGATGTTCATTTTGTCTTCTGTTACTAAAATTCTATATATTTTTTTCTTTTGTTCAGATGAAGTATAGTTTTTTGATGTTACCTGCCTGACAGTTTCGACTGACTCGAGTCTTCCTCAGAAGCGTCATCTGATGTACTGTTGATGTGTCATTATCATTTCGTCACCATTATCATTATTATTGCTATTTTTTGTCAGTGACAGTGACCAAAATGTGGGGGGAAAAAACCCTGTGAAACACGACAAAAACATGGCAAAACACAACAGTAGAACATTCCAAAATATCGCTGTCACTATTATATACAATTATTTACAATAAATCAGCACCGAAACACAGCTAAAACCTCAGTAAAGGTAATAAAATCTTCCATCTTTCTTTCACCAACTGCACACTGCTGCTCTCTGCTTCATCCACTTCCACCTCTCCCCCTCAGCCAATACAAGCCTCCACCATAACGTGTCATATAGCAATAGAACGCTCCAAATCTCAGCTTTCAGATGCCATTTGAATTTTGTAAATAGGATATACAGTAACTTAAATGAAGGTGTATGCAAAATTCTTGCATCAGAGCTACAATCGAATTGAACAGGTTTTAATGTCTGTGTTTGCAGATTCTTTTACGTCCAGGGTGTCTGCAGGGTTAAGTCAGTCAAATTTAAGACTTTTAAAGACCTTTTTATAACCATTATGACTTAAATTTATGACATACTATGAAAAATAACTTTCTCTTCAAGCCTGGTTTCTGTGAAAGTCCTTCCTTCAGTCTGTTTTCTGCACTGATGCATTATGGACCTTGTAGTTCTGGAACACCATGTTACCACCCAGATTTCCTCAGACAGAACTACAGGCCAAACCAGTGACGTATATTAATATAGAATGACTCAGTCACTGGGACAAACCAATGAATCCCACTACCGGCATATTTTCTTAGTAGCACCAAGAAATGAACGATCATATCAATTTAAGACGTGGATGAATGTAATTTATGACCTTAAATGGAAAATTCAAATGTTTTTATGGCCTAAAATTCATATTATTAAATTTGTATGACTCCGTGGAAACCCTGATGTCACTTAGAGTTGATGTTTAAAACCTAACTTTGTCACAGTAGCTTCCATGTGTTGTCGATTTCAGAACGAACCAGGGGAGATGAAAAGTCCTCCAGCAAGAATAATCCTGTGATAATGGCATGTACCTACTTCTTAATTTTCTCCTCAGACTGCTGTTTGTCATTTTCTAAGTCCATCAGGGATTCCTGCGTCAACTTCAGATCCCCCTCCAGCTTCCGCTTGGCTCTTTCCAGGTCCATACGGATTTTCTTTTCTTGCTCTAATGAACCTTCAAGCTTCAAAGTAAGACATACATTTTCAATTAAGTAGGATAGTGACAGGCAGTGTTTGAGGATTTCGTCATCACTTACATTTGTTTCCCCACATACTATAAATACAGAGAGGATGTAGGATGTAAGTATAAAAATGTGGCTAAAATATGCAGTGATAAAAGCAACACCTATGTTTTCCACATCCTTATGGTCCTTATTGTTCCAAATTAAACTGACCTTATATCAGACCTGACCACATATTTTATACAAAAGAAGATCTCAAGAACTGTGAATTTAAAAGGTATTGTCTGTTTTCCTGTCTCACTTTAATGAAAAATGCACACATTGGAAGAATGTTGATGTTAAAATAGATTTTTATGGAGGGACTAAAGATGGACACTAGCCTCGGCTATAATCCTGCATATTGGCACATACAGTGTTTAATAATATGTATTGTCCCTGAACAATTAAACTTCAAACTTAAAAAAAAATGCACTTGATTTGATAGCTTATGGCGCTTTTCCACTCCATGGTACCGGTTCTACTCAGTATTCCTGTGGTTCTTTTCCACTTACATGGGACCAGCTCGTCTCAGCTCGAGTCGTTACTTACATGTCGTCTGAGTTGCCGAAATTCGCTTCTTGCATATTTTCTTGTCTGGATTTTGTCCGCAACCAAATACTGAATCTACCTGAGTCTATGGTGTAGTTTTGTGGATTCACTGTCACTGTCTGCATCTGATTTTTGTAAATAGGTCACAGAGAAAACTGTCTGACCAATCAGTGTCTGCAGTATCGTGACGTCACGTTTTGGTGTCGTTCCCAACATGTTGGAACCTCGACTGAGGCGGTACTAAACAACTAGTATCAGGTCCCAGATTCCAGGTCCTTTTTCATAATGGGAAAGAGAAAGAGCCGTGTAGAGTCGAGTAGAGTAGAGCCGGTACCATGGAGTGGAAAAGCATCATTAGACCCAAACAGGTGTTCCTGCAGCTCAGACTCACATCATCCACTTGCTGTTCCAGCTTGGACTTAGCTTTGGTCAGGGTGTTGACTTTGTCTTCCTCGGCCTGAAGGTCATCCAGAGTCTGCTGATGAGCTTCCTGAAGGGATTTCTTCTCTTTGGTCAGTTTACCGATGTTTTCATCCTGACCAGCCAGCTCCTCTGTGAGATTTTTCACCTGCAATAAGAAACACACACACATATATATATATATACACACACATCATTACGATTATGAAGCATATAATTATTTGCTGTGCATATCGGCAGCAGATGTTTGCAAACTGAAACACTTTATTTGATTCAATCTGCATAATCTGCGTCTTCCACCAGTGTTTCTGATTTGATTTCACAGTGTGCTGTGTTGGTTTATTGTTTTTGGTTCCAGGTAATTTATTTCAGCTCAAGGCTCTCCTTTCAGAAAGTAAACCCAGATTTTTTTGTTTTCATACTGTCATCTGTGTTTGCTGTGTTTGTAGATTCCTTTGTGTGTCACTTGGAGTTGACGTTTGCTTCCTAACTTGGTCATAATAGCTTCCATGTGTTCTCAGGTTTGGTAACAAAACAGGGAAGAGAAAAACTCCTCCATCAGGAACTATTTGGGAGTGGATTCTCCAGATGGGAAACAGACATAATACAGGTAGTCCTCGGGTCACGAACTACTTCCGTTCCTATGCTGGTGATGTAACCCGAATTTCCGCGTAAGTCGGAATTAACCCTTTAGTACCCCTAAATACCCCCTAAATCTCTAAATAACTATCCAAACACATATATTATACTTCATATTAATAAAATAAGTAAAAAGTAAAAAATAAGACACTGTACTTACTGTACGTACGGTATACAGTACGTATGTACAGTAATGGCGGACGAGACACTGGCATCGTAAAGTCAAAATAACGTAAGTCTTGTGAATTGCATTAATGTGAAGGATGTTTGGTTAAAAAAAAGAAGACATTTCATAATGGAAAAGATACACAGGGTGTCCATAAAGTCTCTTCAATTTAGCGTATTTATTACAAAAGTAGATGAATAGACAAATCTGTGTTAATTGTTACAAAATGAAAAGTAGATATTGTTTTTGTTTTTTTTTACCTCATTTAATAGACGTCAGTATGGGTACCATTAGTTGTACAAAGTACATCAAGACATACTGGATTTCTTGCCATGTTCACTGTAGCATAACCTCATCAATGGTGACAATGACATCACAGATCTTTTACTTCAGGGTGAAAATGCAACGTGATAAAAATGTTGATAACCACCGAGTACATAGAAAAAAATCGGATTAACATATGTCATCAACTGCTTTTGGAATACATTTATTGAACTGAAAAGAGACTTTGTGGACATCGTGTACTGAAACTCATCTGAGACGGCAGCTTTATTTACTGAAAAATGAAAAAAACATGCAAGGATTTGAAAATATGTCTCAGTTTTCTCAGTTGTAAAATCAGGGTTCTAGCTAGGATTTTATTTTAGCGTAGTGGGGTGGAGGAAGCGCGGAGGGGGGGGGGGGTTACTTCTGTGTTGTCTGCTCAGAGTTGTTGAAAAGTCGCTCGCTGCGTGTTTTCTCATCTGTATTTCTACATCCGCCACCAAAGACTGAATCTACGTCACCGACCATGGTGTAGTTTTCAAATAAATCCAGTCAAAATGGCGTTACATTGTATTGAAAAATTAACGTAGTGGTACTTTGCATTAGCTAGAACCCTGAAAATGTTTCTACCAAACGATCCGGGTGAAACAACCCACCTTGTTTTCTGTGGCGTGTTTCTCCTTCTCCACTTTAGCCAAAGTCATCTCCAGGTCGTCGATGTCTTTTTTCAGCTCAGAGCATTCATCTTCCAGCTTGCGCTTCTTGGCCGTCAGCTCAGCGTTGATCTCCTCCTCGTCCTCCAGTCTTTCAGTCACCTCTTTGAGTTTGGCCTCCAGCTGGATTTTACTTTTAATTAAGCCTTCACACCTCTCCTCTGCATCGCAAAGATTTTCTGAGTCCTGAGGAGAATACAGGAACCACATTTGTGGTTACTGACAAATGTACAATCTCATCCCTTAAAAATATGATGCGTTGCTAAACTAAAAATCACATCCAAAAAAGTCGGAACTACGACATGAGCTTTTCCACTGTTTACATTTTGTGTGGTTGGTTTTATTTTCACACTGCAATTTTAGGATCATAAAAAAAAAACCAACCTGTCGTCATCATCTACATGCCTGCGTCTTCTTTATAGAGAGCATGTTGTTAATTTGGCTCATTTTTAACTACTTCCACCTTCTGTTCTCCTGTTCTGTTTTCGTCTTCCAAAGATTTAGTTTAATAAAGAACAAGACCAATTCTTTTCCATAAAGAATTTCACACCAACATAGATGATATGGACCAAAGCAAAAAGTCCAAAACAAGCCAAGTGTGAAAGCCCTCTAACCACCAAAGAAACCCAACTGAAACTAAATATTTGCAAAAATTAAACTAGGAACGCACAAACATAAGCCTAGCATTGAGATCGGAAAGTAAGACCATGATAGTGCCACATCAGAGAACGACGCCATAACCTGAATTATCAGCGTTAACGTCACGACACTCACCGCCTGGACTTGAAGAAGAAGATTATTCTTCTCTTGCAGGAGGGAAACCATCTTCTCTTCCAGCTCCTTCCTCTTGGATTCTGACTTCGCCAGATCCTCCTTACACTTGATGAAGTCCTCTTTCATGGTGGCCATCTCCTTCTCGGTCTCCGCAGTTTTTAGAAGTGGCTTTATTTTGAAGAACAGCTTCATCCATGGCCAGTGTTTCACATTCATGAATGAACGCAGGTTGTACTGTATGATCCAGACACAGTCTCTGCAACAAACACAGAACCAAACTTCAGGCCAAACTCTGCTAAAACTACTTTAGTGGGATTAAAAATGAGTGTGTTTTGTGCTGACTTCACCTTTGTGCAATTAAATTGGAGAACTCTTTCCTCATGAGATAACCGCGACACAGAGCCTGGGTCTGAGTCACCAGTGAGGCTAATTTTTCATCTCGCAACTCCTCCAGAGTCCCGAGCAAACCAGCTTTAAAAAAGACCTGCAGAAGACCACACGAGTCCAGTTCAGTCTCATCTGAAACAAGGCGATTACTCTCAACAAAATAGGAAGTGAATTAAAACAGAAATAAGGCTTTGTGTTGGCATGTTTGCTAAATTAATGAAAATACACTAAAGTTTATCATCTAAATCACAGGTGTCAAACATGTGGCCCAATGAAATGTAAATATTACACTTAGAATATTATCAATCAGGGACATTAAAACCATTTTAGTTAGGAAGTGGATCAGAACCAGTAAAATACTATCATAATGACCTATAAATAATGAAAACTCACTCTGTCTTCTCTTTGTTTTAGTGTCAAAAAAGCAAAATGACATGAAAGTGTTTACATTTGTACGCTATTGTTTCACAAAAAGTGAATAACCTGAACAAATATGAACAACTTGAAATGTTTTTAGAGACTGAGGTGTATTCTGTTTCTAAATGTTTGGTGTGTTTGTAGATTCACTGTGATCTGTACGTTGTCATGCACGTTTGTAAATTTCACTTATTTTTCATCAGAAATTTTAGTTTTATCAAAGTTCTTCATATTATTCACATTTTTTTAAAGGATAGTTTGTAAATGTAAAGTTTTTCATAATGTAATTTCACATTTTTTTCACTTTAAAACATAGAGTATGGAGTTTAGATTATATATTATTATTATTCTACTGGTCCGGCCCACCTCAGATCATATTGGGAAGGCGTGGCCCCTGAACTGAAATGAGTTGGACCCCCCTGATCTAAATGAATCGTAGCTAGAGTTTGTTTGGTTTTTAAGATTTTTCTTCACCAAAGAAGAAGAATTAGAAACATTTTGCATTTAATGTTGAATCTCAAGTTGGTTGTTGACATATTTTTGTTCACACAATATTGGTTGTTGTTGTATCCAGATGAATTTTGTGATTATTGACAAATGTACAATCTCAGCCCTTAAAAATACTAAACTAAAAATCCCCTCCAAAAAGTCAGAACTATAACATATGCTTTTCCACTGTTTACATTTTGTGCGGTTGGTTTTATTTTCACTCCAATTTTAGGATCACAAAAAAAAAAAAAAAAACCTGTCGTCATCATCTCCTTTATAGACAGCTGTGCCTAAAACATCAGCATGTTGTTAATTAATAATGTGACAAAGGACTGTTAGGCAAAGGGGATACAGGGATAAAAATAAAATTAACTGAAAATAACAATGAAAATGTCAAAATGAAATAACAATAATGAAAGAATAACTATACACGTCTATTCTCAGTGTTTTAAAACTTTAAGCTTTAACCTGTAAATTGTACCTTTGTGGCTCCAAATCTGTACTGTGTGTGATCGATGTCAATGGATCCCAGAAGCTTCTCAGAAGCTTTCTTTCCATCCATGAACTGTCCCTCTGGAATAGCGCTGGCATTGAGGATTCGGTACCTGCTCACATTTGGGTGAATAATGAGTGAATGGAGATGAACTCAGCAGTACTTGTCATCTTCAAATAATTCTTCAGGGGTGACATTTGATGCTGACCTTTGTTTGAAGTCAGCGTAAAGGATCCTGCTGGGAAATCCTTTCCTGCAGATCCTGATTCCTTCCAACACGCCATTACAGCGAAGCTGGTGGATGACCAGGTGATTATCCATGATACCTGAGGTGAGGGTGACATTAAATGACATGGTTTCATATTAGCTGGTTTTTGCTGAAACAAGTGTCTCTCAGTTGGAGTTTTACATTAAATCAGTACCTGGTGTTTTAACCTCATTGGGAATCAGGCAGCGCACAAAGTGAGGGTGGGTGCTCCTCAGGTTGGTCATTAGTTTTCCCAGATTTTCCTGCAGAACATAAACTGTCAGTGAAATAAAATGAACCTCATCAAAATGCACAGATTTGTCTACCGCTGCCAGACTTAGAGTTAGCACCCAAGTCACTTAACACAGCACCTGAGCCAAACTGGTACAAAGGACATTAACACTAAATACAAGACTTTGTCCAGATCTGGTTCCTGGTCTCTAATGGAGTCCTGTCTTCTTTGAGGGTGTTTTCATTTTTGATCAGTACTAGCTCTACTAGCCCAAATAAATATAAATAATTTAATATGAATAAATAATATAAAATTCAAGTCAAATTATTTTGGTTTTGCTGAAAAGCATAACATGTTCTTTTCAGAAACAAATGACATTTTAACCCAGAGAGCAACTCCAACAAACTCTGTAAATATGAAACACTTAGTCCATCTTGCTCTTGGGAAAGTGCAACTATTGTGAAATCTTTAAGCACCTTAAGCTATTGGTAATTACAAAAACATATACTAGATAAAGACAGATATTTCTGCACCTGTGACATTACACATGTTAGAACTATGTGTGAAATCTCTTATCTCCCACAGCTTTTTTCCGTGTCATCTGCTCAGAGTTGCGGTTTAAACTTTAATGGATATGACGTGAATGTAGCATTATCCCTGTTCAGTATCTGAAACACAAAAAGCCTAAAGAAACTCCAGACTTTTACCCACAGCGTATGGTGGGAAGCTGCACATTACTGATTGATGTTTTACAGGTGCACACTTATTTTTCCTGTTGTTTTTCATGGAGCCAAACTGATTGTCTGCACAGCGGTGATTCTGTCCCAGAGCTTTTGATTCACTGAAGTAGTTCATCACTGTTTCCACTGATTCATTACAACTTACTGATCAATTTGTGGAGTTCATTAGATCAGAGGACTGAGGACTTTAAAAATCACTTAATTAAATACCCTAAAAACTGCAGACACAGTTTGGAAGGAGCCTCCCTTCTTTTTCCCTCCTTTCTTTCCACCTTTTCCACCTCCAGCATCGCCTGACTCTACAAACACAAACACAGACATTCTGTTAGAAACATAATTAGAACTCAGCAGTATTATTGATCTCCGTTGCCATTTTACCGGCTTCAGACGCAGAAAACGAAGCGTACAAAAAGGCCAACAATTTCATGGGTGACTTCTGGTAGAGCTGGACCACAGACTCGTTCAGAGGGTCTTTGTTCTTCTCCAACCATCCGCTGATGTTGTAGTCCACAGTGCCGGCGTAGTGCACCAGGGAGAAGTGAGCCTCGGGCTTCCCTTTGACAACCTTGGGTTTCTGGAAAGCATTGTTCTTTCCAAGATGCTGGTCGTAGAGTTTGTTTTTAAAAGAAGTGTCTGATGCCTTGGGGAACATACACTCCTCTTCAAGGATGGAGAAGATGCCCATCGGCTGTGAATGAATATCAGAAGACACACTCCATGATAAAAACTAAACTGAAAAAATTATGAAAAGTATAACAAGCAACAGTACATAAGATAAAACAAGACAGAAATGCTGCCAAAGTTCAGGTTTTTTGTGCTATTGAAGTGTGTTTTAGATGCTATTCGTCCTATTATTGTGTATGTCTTTTAATATTTTTACTCGTATTCTCACAAGTTTATATTTTTGTACAACCCTTGGGACATTCTTCTAGTTTTCATTCAACTCTTCAGTTTTTATAAATACATTCTTTCTTACAAATTTAATTAAACCTGAAACCAACTTTGAAACAATTTTTTTTTTTAAAGTGACAGATTAAGTTAAGATAAAATCTTCTACACTATAATAACTGTATTTTATTGTATTTATATTTACTGTATTTATTTATTGTACCTTTTCTATGAGTTCGATGCAGGCTGCCAGGTCCATCCCAAAGTCGATGAACTCCCAGTCGATCCCTTCCTTCTTGTATTCTTCTTGCTCCAGAACAAACATGTGGTGGTTGAAAAACTGCTGCAGCTTCTCGTTGGTGAAGTTGATGCAGAGCTGCTCCATGCTGTTGAACTACAACAACAACAATAACCATTTAACCAAGTACCAGCATCAGAAGGAAAAACTCACTGCTGAAGCCCAAACTCACGTCGAATATTTCAAATCCAGCGATGTCCAACACTCCAATGAAAAACTGCCGGGGCTGCTTTGTGTCTAACATCTCATTGATTCGAATCACCATCCATAAGAACATCTTCTCATAAACGGATTTGGCCAAAGCACCAACGGCGTTAGTGACCTGAAAATGTGAAGACAAATTTTACCAATGTAACATGAGTTTTTACAACTTTCTATGAGCAGGATGGACAAAAATGTTGCTAATATTACTTTATTTTCTGGATTATAAGTCTCAGTTTTTTTTCATAGTTTGCCCGGGGGTGCGGCTTATACTCTGGAACGACTTATGTGTAAAATTATTAACGCATTATTATATCATTTCACAAGTTATTTTCACACTAAACCACCAGAGGGCGCTCTAGGCCTGTGTTGATCATTTCAACATTGGCGCTAACTGACGTAA
>JAPSES010087233.1:0-23274 GCA_029822895.1 Maxillicosta whitleyi | reverse complement strand
TCTTATTTGCACTTTTTACTGACCACTGATGCCATTTCTGTTCCTTATTTATAATGATGTCTATTTTGTGTTTATCCTTGAATAAACAGCTAAGTTTCTTGTTTCCAAACATTGTGTATTATTCAAACTCACCTAATTCAGCTGGATAACTGTTATCAAGAGTAAAGAAATAAGGAAGATAAATAACTTTAAATTTTAATACATGCTCGTATAGGCCGATATCAATATCGGCCAGTATCAGTATCGTATCGGAAGTGCAAAAAAATATTGGTATCGGATCGGAAGTGCAAAAACCTGGATCTGGACATCCCTAACATGAAACATTTAATTTCCTGTGACGACACACCTGCGATGTGGGAGATGGCCTCGTTAAGTTTCAGGGCCACAGATAAAGGCTGATAACACCAATATGGGGGAGCATTTATGGTGAATGGATGACTCAATCACACAGTAGCACCTAACATAAAATCTAACTGACTAAGATGCAGTTGAACATGTACATTAGTGCCTGTAGTTGTACATCCATACTAGTGATGAGGGTAAAAAAATCCTCACTTTCAGACACAAAGAAAGAGACACTGACTGGCATGCTTCTGCTTTGGCTCAAAATCTCATACCCCCCCACCCCAATAAATGGTACCCTGACCATATATCTTCTTATTTTTCAGTCATCACTGTGTATATCCACTAAATCCCCGTGATGCCACCATTCAATAGTGTCTGAGCCAAACTGACCATTTTTTCTCTTAGGATGCTGAAGTCATGACCCGCCCTACTCTGCCTCTAATTGGCTGGTACTCACTACCTTCTCTGATTATATTGGTTACCTTTAGGCATCTGGACTGACGTACAGCAGGTCTTTCCAAGGAAAATATTGGTAATTAGCACAGGGCACCTCTGTAACCTGATTGGAAATGTCCTTAGGTGCCAGTGCCACCTCAGTTGATTGACAGGTCACTGCACGTCTTATCAAAAGATGTACAATGACAGGAAATGTGAACGACTAAAGCAGAATAAACGTATTTCAAGAGAGAGACACAACAACAGAACCTACTTTCATGGAATACATAATTGTGAGGTAAGTTTTTAAGGTGGTTTCACTGTTTTAAACTACTGCTCATATGACTGCACATTTGGAGGAGAACAGATGTCACCAATAGTGAAATTGAGTGATAAGCTAAAGTTATGAAAGGCTAACGTTATGAAAGGCTAAAGTTACCTACCTTTCGCTCATCGACATGTCACATCCCTGTCCATGACCCATTATCTACTCGTCATGTGTTTTTGGTCCCATATTTAATTGTTGTCTTTTGGGTTTTTCATGATAAGGTGTAAAACCCTGCAGAGTCACTGCAGGATGGTGTTTGTCTTTTGTTCTTTTCTTGAATCCTAATGTTCCTTTCATTTATCTGACCATGAACACTGATCAATTGAAGTGTAACGTTCACTTTCAATCAGTCCACCCACTCTGAGGACTCCACTCTGTGGATGTACCTTGATTAAATAGATTAATTGAGCAGGAAGAGGCTGAGCACTTATTGCATTGTGGGTACAGGTTTGCGTGTTCTGTTCTGCTTTTTTCTTTATCATTACCTCCAAATCAAAGGTCACTTACATTGGCCTTCTGCTTGTTTTCTCAAAATCAATTGCCAGTATTTGTGGAGCTGAGCAGATAAATAACCCAAGGGTCAAGAACAAACTCAAAAGGGTGTTTTTCATTATTGGACGGTTTACTCTAAATAAAAAATGTCAATACTGGTCTGAAGTCAGTCAGTTTGGGATCGCTGTATCTCATAAAATTTATATTAAAAAAATCAACAATATTGACCTCAATCAGAGGTGTATGATGCAACTGCCCTTCAGGAGGATTCAGGCAAACCATTAGTTTTCTGTTGGGTTGAACATGAGCCACTTTTACAGAGATCTCAGAGAAAAGGTGAGATAGTGATCCCACCTTTTTACCACCACTGACTGAATTCCACAGCCAAACTGAAGTAGAAACAGAGGTGAGACGGGCTGGACTTTAACACAGCGGACCTGTGTTCCGGAATGAAAAGGGGAGGTGACGCAGTGTATAGAGTGACGTCTAACTTGTGCGTTGGGAATACCCTGAGCATAGCGGAGTTGGCTCTCAAAACATCAACAGAGGATGAACAGCGATGTTTACTTTAGATCTCAGCATCTCCCCAGTTCGACATCTTTGTGGTCGGGTTGGTATATTTGTGTTCTGGTTCATTTTTAATAAATCCTGCAGCACAGGGGTCTCACACACAATATGTCATCAAAACGTCACATCTTGGTTGCGGAACAAGATGTGTTCCTTTTATATAACGTTCTGGAATCATCTGTGGCTACCTACAGAGGCGTTCCTGTGTTCCAGACAGTACATCCGTCCCCCCCCAATGTTATGAAAGGCTAATCTTACCTACCTCTTGCTCATCGACATGTCACAGCCCTGCCTGTCCTCCATTACCCACTCATATGCTTTGAGTTCCATATGTAATTGTTGTCTTTTGTTGCTTCATGCTGAGTTTTTTTTTTTTCCACCAATATCACCCTGCACAGTCACTGCAGGATGATGTTTGTCTATTTTTCTTTCCATGAATCCTAATGTTTCCATTTTTATCTTTCATTCTGAGAAAAACAAGTGCATCACTGTGATTCGTCAGTACAACTTAATCGGTATTCTCATGTATGTTTTGTGTCTTGTGTTGTCTTGGTCGGTTATAACTGGAAGGAAATTTCATTCCTCTGAAATATGTGCAATGAAAATAAAGTAATATTTAATGAAAGGATAACATTAGTCTATGTTTGCCTCATGTTGAATGGTCTGTGTGACCAGGAAAACCTACAAACTGCTACTGATCAAGTCATGATAAGTCTATAATAGTGAACAGATACTACTGATGGGTTTTTGGGTAAAGTAAATAAGGCACTGTTACAATTCACTGTTTCTAAAACAGGATTTTTTTTTCTGGACTACTTTAAATAAGAAAAAAAAAAAAAAGGGAAAAATTGAGAGTATAACCACTTCTCCAGGGCCCACTACACCTCTGGGTTTAGTGTCAAAGGTGGAACAGGTGGAATGACAGAAAAAGACAAAGAAAGGCTGGCAGATTTTTTTCCTAAATAAAGCATGTGTCAGAACATGCATCAATAAGAGATTTAAGATGTTGAACAGGAACTGGAACACACTGAACAACCGTATTTGAATTTGGGCCCAGTAGCTTTTGTTTTGGGGCTCTTTTTTTTTTTTTCCCTAAATCAGCCCAGTTGCTTTTTGGCATCAGGTTAAACTCCGAAAAGCAGTTGCACAGTCAAAATGTAGTAAAAACACAGAAAAAAAATACCTAAACGAAAATCACAACAACACTACAAACAACAGTGGAAACCAAAAATGACAAGAAAAACAATCAAACAACTAAACTATTTTCATAAACTATTTTTATAGACAGTCAGTCTCATTCACTGAACTGTGTTTAACTCCCCAATTTACAGACAGTGGGGGGTGCACTGAGCATGCTCAGGTGTCTATGGACAGCACAACATCTATTCTCTCAGCAGGTTTTGAATTTTTTTCTTATTGAGCAAACTGTTGAACTTCAGGAATATTTAAAATAGATCATATATTCTGAATGCTCACCACAGACACATCAGGGGTTAAAGGGTTGCACCACCCTAAGGTCATTTAGCGATTGTATATTTAGGTTTCCCACACAAAATGTAAGGTATTTAACCCATATAAAAAAATAAAAAAAAGTACTAGTTTTGTGGCAGTTCCAATTTTTTTTTCTCTTTTTTTAACCTTTCTGAAGTGATTTACTACCATTTGTTACAAAATCATCTATTGTTAAATAACCTCAGATTAAAGTTGATGGTTAGGGTTAGGTCCGTAATAGAGAAAACTGAAGAAAAAGTAATTTTTTTAGTATGTATATCATTAACTGAAAATAAACCCAGTGTTTCCATCCATCTGTTATTGATCCGACTCCATGGATTTTACTGGTGAATCACTGTTGTAGAAGATGACAGTGTTTTCCCACTCAGTACAAAATCTCTTAACATCCAAATAGGTCATATCTGATGACCATAAAAAGATAATAAACTTTATTTTACACCAATTATTTACATTTATTGACATAATTAGTGGATCAACAGGTATCAAACACTTTAGATTTTGGTTGGTGGTGGATGTTTGGGTGTTTATTGGTTAAAAGACTGCAAAAATGTTAGATTTACCGGTCGGGAGGCCTGAGCAACCCGTGATAAAGCAATTGTCAGTTCTGGTGATTGCTGACTGAACAAGTTTCTTAAGAGACATGCCTTCGGGGACTCCAATATAACAGCTTTGTGTGAATTGCAGCTTAAAACCTCCTTATTCATCTTACCCTGGCCTTTTAGGTAGCCCCCCAGGCCAGCTTCAGACTGAGACCAACCATTTTAGCTCTAACCTCCTTCTGACCTCGTAAACCCCATTTGTTCTGGGTTTATAGGAAGCTGGAGTATTATTTTGCTAACACAGCATCTGAAGTTAAACATCTCATACACTGTAGCAGTGGAAGGGAATAGGATTATGCACAGAAAATTGTGACAGGCTCTGACTGAATTTACCAGTTTACTTCAAACAAAGTCGTACCTGGAAATATTCATAAAAACCTGAGGGGAAAAAAAACACTGGATGGTAATTACTGAATAAGATGTCTGCTGTTTTATTTTTGCAGACCTCAGTAAACACTGCAAGAGTTTATGAAATGGATGAATGTAACCAGGATTTAATGAAAAAGCGTTGCCATGACCGGATATTTCACACCACATGGACGCCTTCAGGTTCCTCAAGTAGCAAGAAAAGCTTCTTTCGAGTTAACTATGAGCAGGTCTGGCTGGAGGCTGTGTCTGCTGGTTTATTTATCAACTTTTACTGGAATGCACATTTAGTTTTATGTCCTTGCTTTGAACATGTAAACAATTAAGGCAATCGGACAATGTATAACTCACAGTAAAATGTTATGAAGCAGATATGCGCACTGTAAATGTAATATGTCTAATAATTAGGGTTGTCAAAATTGACATGTTCACGTGGTAGAATTCATCATCATGATTAATCTGATTAAAAATTTTAATGCAATTAACCCATCTGAAGCGCAGAATGACTCTGAACATCTCTATCAACGCTTTTGAGGCAGTTTATCTGTAATGCCTAGTACAACAGAACCCAAACGCAGACCAGAACACCGAGTTAGTTCAAACAGTTTATTCCGTACACCAAGGGAAAATACAGAGCAGTAATCAGCACAATAGTACTCAATTCTATTTAGTCCGTGAAGTCCGATTCCCGGTCCAGATGGGGCAGGACTTGAGGGTTCTGTGATGGGGAGCGGGCAGAGACGAGGTCCAAAGCCGGGCAGAGGTCGGGGGACGGAGGCAGACGAGTAGACAGGCGGAGGTCATTACCGTGAAGACGTCAGACAGGGGGGAATTGTTCAGGCGAGGTCGTTTGAGCGGGGGATCGGTAGGCGGGCGGCAGGCAGGTTCGGATCCGGAAGACAAAGCAGAGGACAAAACACGAAAACAGAGATACAGGTAATGCTGGAGAGTTACTAAACGTTCACAATCTGGCAGCTTCCTAGTGGAAGAGACTGAGTATATATAGAGGCCATGTGATTAGGAACAGCTGTCCTAATCAGGTGGCAACAATGAGTAATCAGGTCATGACCCAGGATGAAAGGTGACAGGTATGACTCAGAGGGAGCACAGAGACAAAAAATAAACACAAAATGATCATAACTCATGACATTATCCACATAGAGCTAATGTAAATACATGAACAAACGGACAGTTGATCCAGTAGTGACAGGCAGCAGAACCATCCCATAAAGATGAAATGGAATGGAGTTCAAAATAGCACCAAGATGAAACTGTTGTTTTGTAAAAAGCCTGTTAAGTGTGTATGTGTTCCGTTCTTTCATGAGTTTGTTTGATCATGCAAAATGAAACGTAATTAATATAAATTAATCGAAATCAATCCGCAGTAACCCTGTGATTAATCTGATTGAAAATTTAAATTGTTTGACGGCACTAATAATAATACATTAAAGAAAGTAAATTAAGGATTAAATGTTAATACATGTTTATTGTGTGTTTGTACAATATGGGAAAGCAGGTTTGATTTCAGAGGTGTTTGTTTGTGAAGCCAGAATACATTGAACACAAAACTTCAAATATGAATACTACTATCCTACAGATGTACTTATTTTATCGCCATGGTTACATAAGTTTACTGCACAAAATGTTGTTAAATTTATAAAAAGAAGATGTGTTTATCTTATTTTGGTTAAATTATAGAATGACTAAATATACATTTAAAGGTATGTTATTTATTAATGCTTCTCAAAAACATTGGTTTGGGAAGATATTTTCGAGGGATACAAGCAGAAATAATTTCACCTGATTTTGATATTTAGTCTGTTCAGTCCCAACATATGTCACAATCAGTTGATTTAGTTATTTATTTTTTGCCTCATTGTCTGTATTTTCTGTGTTATAGAATAAACCTGATTTTTACAGATGTTTTTATTTGTATCAGTATTGAACATCACAGCACTGAATGCTTTTCCGTCCTCACTTTAAACCACCTGAGTACCAACTACTGCCTTGTTATGTGCTGCGATGCCTTCCAGTTTCTTCCCTTTAGGTAATTTCACCAAATGTCAGATAGCAGAGTGTTCTGTTTGCTTTTGGACATTTCCTCTGGGCACCCTGACCTGGAAAATCTGCCTGTTATAGCCTCTTTGATGCCTCAGCAAATCTGGCAATGGTTGTGATGCCTCGGGGCACATCATCACAAAATTGTGCATCTGTCCATGCTAAATTAACCCACCTACAGTAGCGACCAAAGTTGATAGAGCATGGCCCAGGGCCATGAAAATATAAACGTCTCTTCTGGTTAAGAGTGCATGGACCCAAAACCAACTACCCTCGTGATATTCAGTCCACATCTAATTACTGTCCAAGTATTTAGATTAGAAATATTGAGAACCGGTAATTTCATTTATCTGACCCTGAACACTGATCAATTGAAGTGTAGCGTTCACATTCCATCAGTCCACCGACTCTGAGGACTCCACTCTGTGGATGTACCTTGATTAAATAGATTAATTGAGCAGGAAGAGGCTGAGCACTTGTTACTTTGTGGGTACAGCTTTTTTCTTTATGATTACCTCCAAATCAGAGGTCACTTACATTGACCTTCTGCTTGTTTTCTCAAAATCAATTGCCAGTATTTGTGGAGCTGAGCAGATAAATAACCCAAGGGTCAAGAACAAACTCAAAAGGGTGTTTTTCATTATTGGACGGTTTACTCTAAATAAAAAATGTCAATACTGGTCTGAAGTCAGTCAGTTTGGGATCGCTGTATCTCATAAAATTTATATTAAAAAAATCAACAATATTGACCTCAATCAGAGGTGTATGATGCAACTGCCCTTCAGGAGGATTCAGGCAAACCATTAGTTTTCTGTTGGGTTGAACATGAGCCACTTTTACAGAGATCTCAGAGAAAAGGTGAGATAGTGATCCCACCTTTTTACCACCACTGACTGAATTCCACAGCCAAACTGAAGTAGAAACAGAGGTGAGACGGGCTGGACTTTAACACAGCGGACCTGTGTTCCGGAATGAAAAGGGGAGGTGACGCAGTGTATAGAGTGACATCTAACTTGTGCGTTGGAAATACCCTGAGCACAGCGGTGTTGGCTCTCAAAACATCAACAGAGGATGAACAGAGTGCAGCGATGTTTACTTTAGATCTCAGCGTCGACATCTTTGTGGTCGGGTTGATATGTTTGTGTTTCTGGTTCATTTTTAAATCCTGCAGCACAGGGGTCTCACACACAATACGTCATCAAAACGTCACATCTTGGTTGCAGAACGAGATGAGTTCCTTTTATATAACATTCTGGAATCATCTGTGACTACCTACAGAGGCGTTCTAGAGGTGGAACCAAATGATCCACCGTTTCATTTACACAGACGTCGTTCTGGAATAAATACTGAAATATTCACAGAATGATGTGTAAAAGGTTCTATGGTCTTGTGTTCCTCTGTCCTGTCGGATGTCCTTGAACTAATGTCGTCACCCTCTCCTGTCATACTTCCCATCTCTTATAATTTGTGGTTTGTTCATATTGTGAAACAGGAAGAAGGATGGACTGGCCTGGTCTGATGTCTCTACTCTTGAAGTGAATCACAAATTTTCATCATATCAAATTATCGTCTTCCTATGGATTGTTTGATCTTATTGAAACACAGGAAACATATGACTTCCTGCCATATTTTAATAATGTTATGTGAAATTTTAAAGATTAGATTTAAAGAACGCTCTAAGTGTTGAAAACCCTATTCATCTTAAATCTTAAACAATTGAATATACTCACAAATGCCGGATTCAAACCTTGCTGTGAGACAACAATACTGACAAAATTCAGCTTTGTGGCATTTTTTTAATCTAATTTTAGTAGAATCGCTTTGATTACTGTGATTATTACTTTTGATAATTTCCCGTTTAAAAACTAATATAACATTCCAGCAGTAGTGTAGTCACAGGTTTTCTTTGTCTGCAAATAGGTTCAAGGTTACTTTATTTAGACCTGTAGCTAGATTTGTTTTATAGACAGTATATGTCTTGGCATAACAAGACAACAAAATGTACATCGAGCCTGTTAGGTGAGATTCAAAACAAAAAGACAAAAAGTGCCCAGTGCTCCAACAGTCATCAGTACAGCAGCATGAATAAGTCAAGAGATAAATAAATAAAATTGAATAAATAAAAACAAGATGCAATAAAACACAATAAAACCTAAAAATAAAATAAAATAAAATAAAAACAGTCTCTGGGATAAAAACCAGGATAAGAACATAGTGTTTCTAAATTAGAAGTCACAATAATAAATAAATGAAGCAAAGAAATAGGATAAATAACTAAATAAGTGAATAAAGTGCAGTGTCACTATTAGTTATGGAGCTCAGTGACAGTGACAGGAGCAAAACTGGTTTTAGAACATTGTGTTCTGCACCTTGGGACTAAACACTGGAGCTGAAATTCACCCCATAAAGGATGGGAGTCATTATTAATAAGTGATGAAACCCTCGTCTGTACCTGTTTAGTGGACAGGGAGGCGGGACAGGATGGGGACTCACCAATCAGGCAACTGGGCCATCTGACTATTTGGTTCTGGGTTCAGAGTTCACAGATTCAACATTATGGACAGATTCAACACTATAGACAGATTCAACATTATGGACAGATTCAACATTATGGACAGATTCAACACTATGGACAGATTCAACATTATGGACAGATTCACTACCATGGACAGATTCAACATTATGAACAGTTTCAGCATTATGGACAGATTCAACACTATGGACAGATTCAACCCTATGGACAGATTCAACACTATGGACAGATTCAACATTGTGAACAGTTTCAGCACCATGGACAGTTTCAACCCTATTTTGCATGTATAACATTACACATATATGTATAAGTGCATGCATGTATGTATTGTACATGTGCAGGTGTCTATGCATTTAAAAATATTTTATGTCATTTTATTTTCAGGTTTGATTGTGTTGAAGTATTATTTGTTATTGTTGGGAAAAATGTAAAATGAATAAAACTTCTAATCACAAATAAAAATGATGGCCGTGTTTTCAAATGTACTCTGACATGTGTTTGTGTACAGAATAAACAGTAGAGGTGACAGGACATAGCCTTGAGGAGAATAGTACATAACTCACTGCAGTTTGAAAGGTTCAGATTCTAACATTACTGCGTCAGAACCAAATACACACATGACACAACACACCTTAAACACCTTCTTGCTCTACCATGGGTGTATGTGAAAGTCTGAATGGGAGAGTAGCATCAACAGAGCAGGGACCAATGACAATAAAATGAACAGATGGAGTTGGGGTGGTTGAACAATATCAGTAGAATACAGAAGGAACATGAACCAGACTATGCAGTTTAATTAGCCTGAATGAGATTTACCAATAGGATGCACAGAAGGAAGTCAGCTGGTCCATCAGCTGATGTCAGTCATGTTATGTGGGTGGAGTTTCATGACCTCAACGAGAACTCGACTGCATGTGATAGATGCGTAATATCATTTCCATCCATCCCATAATAGAATCCTGCTCTCACAGAATCTTCATTAGCAATTTTTTTCAAACATTTTCTTTTTGATTTATTTTATATTTCATTTGTAACGTCCTTGGGGCAATGTTTTCAATTATTAACAATGTGCCTTTACACATAATGGACCATATTTAGAATTTTTATGACACAGAGATAATTACAGATATCTGTATAGTTATTGTGGAGCACTGATAGGAAGTCATATATGGACTTTCTGTCATGTATGTTAATTATGTTTATTCACCTTACCTGTTTTCTCCTCCACTCACTCAGTTTATTGTCAGTTTATTTTTCCCTTTTTCCCATGTTCCAGACTTGTCTTTGCTTGATCCTCCATTCTTTAGTCAGTGTTCAGAGTTTTG
The DNA here is from genome assembly GCA_029822895.1 of Maxillicosta whitleyi. Taxonomy (NCBI): domain Eukaryota; kingdom Metazoa; phylum Chordata; class Actinopteri; order Perciformes; family Neosebastidae; genus Maxillicosta; species Maxillicosta whitleyi. Next base: position 12,714 of record JAPSES010087233.1, on the reverse strand, counting down.
TTTTCCTGCACAATAAACAGCTTTATGTTTTCAACTCCATTTTTGGATCCATATTATTCGAACCTTGACACCTTCATTTGGGTCCATGACCTTTAACCTTGAGTAGCCTTGGATGAAACTCAGTGTTACCAATGTCTACATTTCAACAATCTTCTTCTCTGAAACTACTGGTCAGATTCATTCATTTATTTATTTATGTAGCTTCCTTAGGACAATGTCTAATATGTGTGTCCAGTCTTGAAAAATTGTTATTTATTTATTTATTTATTTTTTACAAACTTTTGTAATATTACAAACAATGAGCCATATTTTGATGGAAATGGTTATAAATATCAGTATAGTTGGAGCACAGGTCATATATATATTTAATTTGTTGTTCTCCTCCAGTGAAAGTACCACCCACTTCTATTGAATGATTGTTCTGCATCCAGACCACAGGACTCTAACAGAAATAGAACCTGACAACCTCACAAATTCAACTTGTTATTGATTCTTCATATAATATGTCAGTGAGAAACAGGGCCGTTGTCTATTTTTGTAATTATGTAGAATTATACATCCAGGAATTCTGCAGAGTTATGTCTGGGATCCTCACCAGTCACCCACTCTGTTCTGAAAACAGCTCTGTCACACTTCATTTGTGCTGCAGTGCACACAGTAATACTTTACAGTACAAAGGTACAGATGGGTGTTGAATTTACTGTTGTGCAACTCCCAATTTAAATGAATAAAAATGTTCCAGTTTAAAAAACAAATACGGACAGCAACACAGTTTGGAAAAGTATATGTTGAAATATGTAGTAAGTCGACTTCAGTTACAAACAAGGATACTTTACGGCAACTAGCCTGGATTAAACTAAACTAAACTCCTCCTACTCTGCTGAAGTGCAGGAAGCTTTGCGTCAGCATCTCCGACATTCAGCAAGTGGGGATCTGGAACAACAAGACATATGGAGTGAGCTTCGCAGGTGAGGCTGAATATTAGGCTCATCAGTTAAAACAGACTATCGGTTATTAGTCCCTCTCAGCAGGATTTCAGTCTGCTGGGTGCTGACATTAGCATGCAATTTTAGCACCACAATCAGTTTCTGTACCATGGACAGATTCAACACTATGGACAGTTTCACTACCATGGACAGTTTCATCATTATGGACAGTTTATGTACTATGGACAGATTCAACGCTATGGACAGATTCAGGACTATGGACAATTTCAGTACCATGGACAGTTTCAGTACCATGGGCAGATTCAACACTATGGAAAGTTTCAGTACCATGGACAGATTCAACGCTATGGAAAGTTTCAGTTCCATGGACAGATTCAACGCTATGGAAAGTTTCAGTTCCATGGACAGATTCAACGCTATGGACAGTTTCAGTAACATGGATAGATTCAACACTATGGACAGTTTCAGTACTATGGACAGTTTCAATACTATAGACGGTTTCAGTATCATTGGACAGTTCCAGCTCTCTGGACAGCAAGTAAGTACATTCTATTTATTTCACAGACAGGGAGTCACAAGGTGCTTCACAGTACAGAATATGATTAAAATACAATACAAATACAATAAAGACATCACATGCAATCAGCTGTAGCAGCCCTGAGTCAGTTTGGATTTAAAATGTCTGCTTGAACAGGAATGTCTTAAGATGTTTTTTTTTAAGACTCAACAGCCATGTAACCATGTAAAGCTCTGAACATGCTACATATTTAACCACAGATACAGCAGAAGCAGAGGTGGCTGCTGCACATTCAGCTCAGGTTTTACTGGCTGTTGTAAAACCATTCCACAAGATGTGAACCCAACTGTTAGCCACAGGAAGTCATGGCAACATTTTTTGTAGACCTTTAAATGAATACATATATTATTATAATATAATACAAAAATGTAAGACAGTAGGAAATCAGCCAGACAAAGTTTTGCTATGAAACAACTCAAGTAGTTCCCTCTAATTAAACTATGGACTAATGTTTCATTAATGCCCATTTAATGTTGCCTGTTTAGTCTTAGCATGACCCACATGTACCAGAACTTTGGTGTTTTTCATCTTCCTTTGTTGGCATTCATCTGAGTTAATGTTGCATGATGTTTGCCTCTGCATTTGGTGTAATATGAATACAAGGACATGAAAACAAGTCAAGGGAATCGAGTGTAAAAGGACACAGGGGGAGGTCAATGGAATGAGAACAGAGAAGTTAGAGGTAAAATTAAAGATTTTAGCACTAATGTATAAACACAAAGAATATATAACCGGATAGTTGAGGGTGGTTGTGTGTTGGCTTGTATCCAGCAGCTCCACGGGGCAGACATGAATCTTTTTCAGGACCAGCTCTGTCCTCATACACAGCCTTTAAAATAAGGGAGGAGAAGCTGATGAAGCCAGCCGTTGAACATCCAAGTGAGAAGAATCAAAGTAATAAAAGTGATCGATAGTGGTTTTGGATGAGAGGAAGAAAGATGGAAGAAACAGGAAGCGATAAAGCAGCCCCTGAAAGAGAGGGAAATGGGGTGAAAGTGGCAAAAGAAGAGAAATGGGGCAAAGGAAACAATCAAGCACAGTGGAGATGGTGATGATATATCAAAGGGAGACTGAATTGGTGCTTTATATCATGCTTTGTGGCGTTAAGGCCGACGTGGGCATCAGCCCAATGGACAATCTTTACATCCTACAGCGACGAAATGGAAGGTAGTAAAGCCCTGAGTAAAGCCCAGACCACCGTCCTGCAGAGGCCAAGAATCAGTGCAGGTGCGTTCTTAGTTATAAACGGACTTCCGAATATTTGAGGAAATTCCCCCTAGGATCCCGCAGTTTTCTACCAAAATCTTTCACATGAAAAATAACCAAACTAGAAGTGACTGCAGTATCTGTGACACCATCAGCAGCCGGGTAGTGTATTAACCTACCGATACTTAACCACTACCTGTAATTCAACCCCATGGCTGAAACAGTCATCGTTTCTGTGATGTGTTTTAACCAGTGCTTAATTTGTAAAGTGGGAGGTGTTGGAATGCGATGGGAGTCCAGTGACTCAAAATGATGGTGTAGGTAATGGGTACAGTCTAAAATGATTAATGTAATAAAACATAACGTAGCTTAATGTCCCAAAATTGCAATCAATCATCACCAAATGTATTTAATAAATTGTCCATCTGTCTCTCATATACAAATTGTCATTGAGGGAATTGACTGGACCCAATAAATCAAATGAATTAATCTAATTTTATTTATACTATGCCATATTGTAACGAAAGTGATCTCATGACACTTTACATACAGACTTTACAACCAGACTCTAAAGTCAATTTCCAGAAACCCACCAGAATCCTCCAGGAGTAAAACACTTGGGGGCAGTGACAGTGGAAGAAAAAACATCCTTTTAACAGGAAGGCACCTCGAGCAGACCCTGAGTCCTGGGGGATCTGCCTTGGTCAGTTGAGGTTAAAGAGAGAAAGAGAGAGAGAGAGAGAGAGAGACTGCTGGAGAAGGGGGGAAGTAGGGAGGGGAGACATGGATGCAATTGATGCACAGATAACCGAACTAGGATGCAAAGTGAAGCAGCAGACTGTTGTTACAGACAGGATCATTGGTGTGTGCAGTCATACACATCTATAACACACTGTGGGCTTACAGAACCAATCAGGTGAAATTGGATCTATTTCCATGGCACACCTTTTACACATTAACCTTACACATTAATGACACAGACCAAATCAAAGCATCCTTGACACAAACAATATACAATGTACAAAATAGTGTTTTGTCTTAACACGATGAACTACTCAGAAACTGTTTACAATTGTAAAAGGTAATACAAAGAGAAGACTGGGGACTGTGCAAAGGCTCCAGAAGTGGAGGCCCCTCAGCTCACAGAAACTGCAAACGTCAACATTTCTTCTGATGACAAAACATTTTCACATTGGAATGTTGTATTGACTGCCAGAAGGAATGGATGGGGATTGAACCCATAATCTTTGGTTTACAAGACCAACGCCTTACCACTTGGCCACCACACCTGAGGAAAGCCTATCATAAAAGACACCAGATTTCACAAAGTATTAATATGTATGTATTCAAATGTATTATTATGTTGACTACATTCAGAATATTGGGTAAAGTTCTCTGCAGTTTATTGTTTGTGTTGGAAGAGACACACACCTAAAACATGAAGGATAGTTACTGTGCTACAGATACCCTTTTCTGGAAGTTGTGGGACCTTAACTGACATGAGTTCACAGCATTTCACTATCCAGAAGTACTTTTCAGTTAACACTTCAATGTAGGCATGGATGGGAATTGAACCCATGATCTTTGGTTTACGAGACCAACGCCTTACCACTTGGCCACCACGCCTGAGCAACAACATATTCAAAACAGATCAGATCTCACAAAGTATTAATGGTGGCTATAATGAGTGTTGTCTAAAGTTTTCTCCAGTACATTTGATAATAGGCCCGTTATTTGTGTTGGTAGAGTTACACACAGGATGGTAGGTGTGCACCTTTTGCCTGGAGGAGATGGGATATTTTGGTATGAGTGCACTTGGCCGCTGCTTTTAAGTAGGCGTAGTTTTCAGTTACCACTTCAACGTAGGCATGGGTGGGGATTGAACCCATGATCTTTGGAAGGGTCAGAAGCAAATCATCTGGTGTTAATAAAATGACTAAAAACCAGAACAAAGGTCCATGACTGTTAATACTACGAAACTGTTTGATTAACAGAAAATAAGGCTGGACACAGACATCCACAACAGTGGGGTTTTCATTTTGATTTTTGCAGAGGTGACTAGAAATATGAAGTTTGGTGATAATTGATCACAGTTTTAAGACATTAAGCTACGTTAAGTTTTTTAAGCATTTTAGACTGTCCCTGTACCATCTGTGTTTCCCTTAAAATTGACCTTAAAATGCATGTGAACACAACATTTTTGTCTGGCTGGATCCGGCTCATTTTAAGCCCTGGTTATAGCCTCTGGATTCCAGATGGAGTTGAAATAGTTAATGTCTGATGTGGTTTGTGCTGTCTCATATACTGCTTCATTAAATACTGCAAGTGTTTTGTCCGGTTGGGTTTCTTCAAACCTTTGTGCCGTGGTGTCATTTGTCTGTTTAATTCTTGTTTCATTGAAGTCATGGATGGGGATTAAACCCATGATAATTGGTTTACAAGACTAACGCCTTAGCACATGGCCACCACGCCTGAGCAAAACCTAATACAAAACAGATAAGATCTCACAATGTATTAATATGTATGTATTCAAATGTATTATTATGGTGGCTACAGTCAGACTGTTGTGTAAAGTTTTCTCGAGCACATTTGATGACAGGCTTATTTGTGTTGGAACGACAAAAACACACAGGGTGGTACCTGTGAACCCTTTCTCTGGACCTTATCTGACATGAGAAGTATTTTACACATCCAACCATGTGGTTCTGATTGACACTTCATTGTAGGCATGGATGGGGGTTGAACCCATGATCTTTGGTTTACAAGACCAACGCCTTACCACTTGGTCACCATGCCTGAGGAGAAGCTTAACCTAAAACAGACAAGATCTGACAATGTATTAATACTGGCTATAATGAGTGTTGTCTAAAGTTTTCTTCAGTACATTTGATATTAGGCTCATTATTTGTGTTGGAAGAGGGACACACAGGATGGTGGGTGTGCATGTTTTGCCTGGAGGAGGTCAACATGACATAAGGTCGACATGAGTGCACTTGGTTGTCACTTTAATGTAGGCATGGATGGGGGTTGAACCCATGATCTTTGGTTTACAAGACCAACGCCTTACCACTTGGCCACCACGCCACCAAATGTAACATAAAACAGATCAGATCTCACAATGTATTAATATGTATATATTCAAATGTATTATGGTGGCTACAGTCAGACTGTTGTGTAAAGTTTTCTTCAGCACATTTGATATCAGGCTTATTATTTGTGTTGGAAGGACACACAGGATAGTACCTGTTTACCCTTTCTCTGGAGGAGGGGGGACTTTATCTGACATGAGTGTACTACCTTTCACACATTAATCCAGGTGTCACTACTTTTCATTTTAACGTAGGCGTGAATGGGGGTTGAACCCATGATCTTTGGTTTACGAGACCAACGCCTTACCACTTGGCCATCACGCCTGAGTACCTACAAAATACATACAAAATCTCACAAAGTATTAATGGTGGCTATAGTGAGTGTTGTGTAAAGTTTTCTCCAGTACATTTGATAATAGGCTCATTATTTGTGTTGGAAGAGGGACAAACCTAAAATATGCAGTAGGTTTGCACCAATGCTCTAGTCTGTAGGAGGTGGGACCGGACATGAGTGTAATGCCTTTCACACATTATTTCAGGTTTTGTTGGTTGTAATTTTAATGCAGGTGTGAATGGGGGTTGAACCCATGATCTTCGGTTTACAAGACCAACGCCTTACTACTAGGCCACCACACCTTCTGTTAGATACAAACATGTGACTAAATCTCACTACCATTGTGCATTAATGTTGGGTATAAGTGGGGGTGTTCAGTTTCACTCTGTTGTTATTGCACACGCTCATGTTTCCCTTTTTTCAACCTCTGTGCTATGCTACGCTAACTCTCTGCTGGTGGTTGCCTCATGTTCAATCTTACTGACTTAATCACTTGACTGTTTACACAGGCAGTGTAATTCACTAACAGTTCACAGGTCTCAACAGAATCATTATTTCCTAGTAAAACACACACAGAGAATTGATCTGAAGTGCACACATATGTCAGCTGATAGTTATTCACTCAGGTGTAAAGTCAGTCTGTGGTGTACACTGTCATTGCATCAGGATGGATTAAAACAAAGATAAAGTCACTTTTGTCAGATACATGTGAGATGGATGACACAGGAGGATCAGCTTTTGTGCAGATTTTAAAGGGCAAAACATGAAAGCAAATGAGTGTGAAAAAGGTCAGGACAAAGTCACCAAAACCTATGATCATGACCAGAAAAGTGTCCTGGGATAGATTCCCCCTTTGAGCTGATTCCATCCTCAAAACTGTCACGTTTTCTGCAGTCAAACACATTTGTGTCTCCAGCAGGTCCTACAGAAAATGCTAGTTTTATAAGACGTCAGTGTGCATCCAGGGCATTCCTCCCACTGACTGAGATTAGCTATACAGGGATAATGAGCTACAGAACAAAGTTAAACACCAGCCTGGTTTATAAGTGGACATGGAAGTGTGTGAGCATGTGTCTTTATGTGTGCTGCGGTGCATCGCTTAATTATGCACCCATAGGTAGTTAAAAGCTTAGAAACTTTATGTGTTCACGTGGGTGTTTTGCTTTGCTTCATTACTCGGTGTGCGACTCTTGGCCCATAATCAGCGGTGTTTCTTTGCGTGCGTGTGTGACTGTCACAGCGACTGAAGCTATAGAATGTTGAGTTCCGTAAGTAGGAACCGCAAGCTGAGTGCACCAGCTGGGAGGACGTTATATTCGACTTAGAACTTAAAGTTACAACCCACTTAAACTCATGCCTTAAAGCTGCAGGAGCCAAAGACGAAGAACAGACGACAAAAACATCAGGATTTGAAAATACACACCTTCCTTTTTTCATTTCGCTCTTTTCAGCCCAAAATCAAATAATAAAGAAAAACTGACATCCACTAATGAAAATTAATATTTGACTGTACGGAGCACTTTTTCATGAGAGTCTGGACCACCGCACTGATTACAATGCATGACAGACAGGAATGACACAACATTGATTTGCTTTGTTTAAAATTAATTACAGGCGAAAAGCTGAAGTGAGCGACTGACTCAAAAACCAGCCTGCACTAATGATGGCACAGTTCACAGCTCAAACCAAACATACAAGAAGAAATGCCTTTAGTAGACAATCACTGAGGAAATTCCTTTTTTTTTTTCTCCACTCTGTTATTGTGTACACACACACACATACACACATGACCTACAGTTTATATGCATTTCAAGTGAACCATTTAGGGATGTTTTCAGCTGAAGCATCTTTGGATTCCACTAAAGGAAGGTTTTATACTCTCCTTGTTAACTGTATGGTGTTCTTGAGTGCCAAAAGACACCTATAAATATATATGTATTTTTATGGATGGGGGTAAAACCCACAATCACCTTACTATTTGGCCACCATGCATACATTAGCACCATATAATATTCAGTCATGACATTAAAAAGTATAAAAACAACAAAGAGAAGCTGTTATTTTAGGTGGACTGTGTAATCCATGTGCAAAAACCTCAGATCTTTAAAGTAAAGGTGCAAAAATTGTATTAATTAATTAATCCTACAAGCTTTATTTTACAAGACCAACACCTTACCACCTGACCATCACACCTGCATTAGCAAGGTATTTAGTCAGAACTATAAAAAGTATGATGGATGACTCTACATCAGAACCATCTCTACTCATTGTTGAAAGTAGCACAAAGAACCACTGCCATAACAAAGGTTTTGTGATGAGCTGTTGGCAGGTACTAAAAAGAATCCTCGTTCTCATTTATCATTTTCAAACAGAAATATCTGTAAAGGATTAGGAGAGGGCTTGTCTTGCAGCTCAAAGATAAACAATTAACACCAGGTTTCGACTCTTACAGCACAAATGGTTATTTAGAACATGTCACCCCTGTGAAATTACACCGTTTTAATCCTAACATTTGTGACATTACTACTTAGCATAATAAGGAGATAGGGACTTTGTTTCATTCTATGTGGGCCTGTGAAAAACTTCTAAAAAGATAGAGACTCTTCAGTTAATTTATAGATTTATAGAATATATTATCCCTGTGGAGCCAAAATTGTGTCTTTTGTACATCTTCCCTGAGCAGTTTCAAGTAACTAGAAGAAAAAGAAACTGTAATTGTTTGTCTATTACAAGCCAAATGCGTTATTCCTTTGAAATGGAAGGATATTCAAGGACCTACAGCGAACCAACAGGTCCTTTATTGTGTCAGTAGTTTGTTACTGTGGTGGTTTTTCATCCGTTATATGTTGTCTTTCCATGTTGTATATCATATATATGTATATTGATATATTTGTTATATGGGAGAGGAGCTCAGCTCGAGGATGAGGCCCTATTTAACCTAGTATAACCCTCTTATACTTAAAATGTCATGTCATATACTTAAATGAACTCTGTGTTTTGTTACCCTAGTATAACCCCATGGACTTAGTTAAACTCTGTATTTTTCCATGATCAGGAAATCTAAAATGTCTGGTGTTCTGGGGTCCATATTGGGTAAAAGAATCAGACTATCAATCTGGTGATCAAAACATAATAGACAACACCCCCTTAGAGAGTATAAAGGTTGCCTGAGCCCTTAGGTGGGGCTCTGCTCTATTTTCCTGACTTTCTGTCTCGAGGTGTCATGGGAAGGAGATCTCTGTTTGGTTGTTTGATCCATCGATTGTAAGTTGATTGGAAGTGGACAATACATTTCTGTATAACCTTGTTATCATGTTATTTGTCAGATTCATAACAATTCGTAACCACGGCAGTTGGCGAATTCTTAACGACAGTTGCCACGACATTACACATGGAAACATGCACCTCACACTGAAATTCGTCTTCTGCCTTTAACCCATCACTAGATCATTATACATCACACACCCTGCATGCTAGGGGCAGTTGGCTAGCTATGTTGGGTGCCTGGGAGGTGGAGTTAAGTGCCTTGTTCAATGGCACATCAGTCAACGATGTTCTGTCAGTCCAATTGAACCTGTGACCATTTGATCAGTAGCCAACTCTTCAGCCATCTCAGTCATGGCTGCCCCCAAAAAGAATTGTTCTGTAACCTGGCACTGATGTACCTGGTTAAAGGAAAGATCCAAGACTGTTATAAGATCTGGACACCTTTTTTTTTTTTTTTTTTGCAATTTATAAAGGACATGTCTGTATAGATAATAACGCCGTGTCTGTCAAGTATATTTTGTTGGACTGGGAGTGGGTGCTAGTATGTGGGTGGAGGGGTGGAAGATGGTAGGGATTGTTATGACATGTTGGTGTTGTTGCCTCTTCTAAATCAATGGAAATAATGCTGTTTTAGGGTGGACTGTGCAACAAACTGTTAAAGAGGACTGCACCATAGTGTTAATTTGATCACATAACAGAGGTATGGATGGGGGTTGAACCCATGATCTTTGGTTTACGAGACCAACGCCTTACCACTTGGCCACCATACCCTTACATATGTTGTTAAATGGCAGAGTGAGACTGTATAATGTTTTTCTCCATCATATACCAAATATTTTTGTCTTATAAGATCTGAGGTGAAAAAAAATCTAGTGTAAGACAGACCTCAGATCAGACATAAACATGAGAATTTGTCGTAGTGTCTCTAGTTTGAAACTGAACTTTGAAGTTTTGGGTATGGGTCAAAGCCATGACCTTCAAGATTAGAGACGACCTCATATTAGAGATGTGCTTTTTGAGTGAAATTACTCACATATTCAGTTTACTGTCACCGCTGCTTGAGGAACGTTATGTTCCAATTAGAGGCTTTGTTTAATGCCACTAAAGACATTGATGAAAGTCAAACCTGTTATCTTTGCTTAACAAGAACACCACCATAACATCTCATGACCTTCAGACACTATCATAATGAGTCAGCAGATCTTCCACTAAGTTCATGTGTTTATGAATTAAGTAAGAAACCCTAGACAGGAGGAAACATACATGAAGGAGCCAACACGGATGAAGCGTGAACCAATGATCTTTGGTTTACGAACAGTGTGCACTAAAGGTTGTGTCTTTTAAAGGTGCAAAATAGTGCGTCTGCATTCAGTTAGTATGTTTGACACAATGAATATGTAATATGGGGCTTTTACACGCAACTGAGCTGCAAGGAGAAAATGTAAATATATTAATTTAACATACTCAAAGTGATTTATCAAACCCAAAAGCAATTTTTGTTCATAGAAGCTGGGTCTATATTTAACACGTCTCAAAAGAATGGTATAAGTGTGAGCATACTTGGAAGTGGTTATTGTCACTTTTTTTTAATTTTTTTTTTTACCATTTGCATCTTTTGAATAATGGAAGAAAATTCAATTGAGATGTATGCCTCTTCACACACAAACACATTACTTTGCCCTGATGATGATTTCTTTCAGCTTTTTCCCTTTCGGTGTTGCCACAGTGAATCACCTTTGCATGTTTATTTGGCAGAGGTTTTTATGTTGGATGCCCTTCCTGACACAACCCTGGCTTGGGACTTGTGCCCCCTTGAGGCTATTGGGACGTGTAGCGTAAAGAACATGACCCAAGAGATCACCTGGGTCTCGAACCAGCTAGTTTCCACACCAAAGCCATTGGGATTAACCACTGAGTTACCCCTAGTATACTGTATAAAGACATACACCGATATTAGGCTACAGTGTGACAAAATGATGTACACCTGACAGTCATTCAATTGAAATTGTAAGGATGCAGGGGGGTCAATGTCTCAAATTCATGTGGCCCAGCATTTGTGTGTGTGTGTGTGTGGAGGGGGGTCATAGAGCAGTGCAGGGACTCCAGTGGAAACAGGTTAGAAGTTGTGAAAATGTTGTGTATAATAGAGGAATAGAACTAGGAATGAGGACGTTAAAAGTATGTAAAGTTTCACTTTTGTCAGTTATGGACTGCAGTATATTATTGTGCCGGTCCCAAGTCTGGATAAATACACAGGGTTGTGTCAAGAAGGGCATCCAACGTAAAAACTTGTGCCAAAATCAATATGCGAATCTGATTTGCTGTGGCGAGCCCTGAAGGGAAAGGCTGAATGAAAGTTTTTTGTCAGTGAACCTGTTGCCAACTCCACAATAGAACTCATGGATGATTGTGCGCTGCTTGTAGTATACTCTAGGTCAGTATTTTCACTTCTTGCTATTGTTTACTTCTACTTACCGCATTCCAAATTTGACTCGACATTAGACAACAGCTGTCTGACAGCATCACATGCTATACTTTGTCTGTTTTACACTTGATCGGCTGTTTAAGGATGACACTGCAGCGGCCTGGGACTGTCTCGCACCTCTTCACAAAGCTGAAAACTTTGATTTATGTACTGTTGGTTCAGTGGAGTTCTATAGCCATTAAGAGTGTTAGTGCCATCAGTTACAGCTGCCAGGAGGGTTGGGAAGGTCAAATGTAATGGCCTTGACCGTGGAGGGAGCCCATAATGTTTAGACAGCGTGATGATGGTACACACACAGACACACACACACACACACACACACACACATGCTGAATAAACGATCCGTCGTCAACCGCCAGTACACAGGTGATTTATTGAACTCCTTCATCAAATATTCATACCGAAGTTACTGTCAGAACTGAGGTGAAGGACCAAGCAGGATCCTTTCTCCTGTGGTATAATGAAACACATGACACACTTCATAGCTTTGGACGTCAACCAGGACATGGGGGTTCGGTCACACAAACAAAGGCAGTTCAAGTACAGCCATAGTGAAGGATAAATGGAGCTGAGGTTGAACAGGCCCTGAGCAGCATTTAGAATATCTTTAAAGGGCAACTTCTATCAATTTTTTTTATTCATATTGCTGTGTCTCCACTATGGTTGAATGCATTGTGCATCATTTCTTTGAAAAATTATGTCCTATTTCTCTTGCTTGAACCTGTTTTCTGTAACCGTACGTCTACGACCCTGAATCAGACGAGGATGAAGATGAAGGCGAACAGACAATTCTGATTCGTTTGTCGAAG
>JAPSES010087194.1:0-23287 GCA_029822895.1 Maxillicosta whitleyi | reverse complement strand
TTCCACCTGTTACTAAATATTTTGTGTATCTGTCGATCCAATGTGATCTGTAAATTATAATGTACTAAACTAAAGCATAATTGTGATTATAGTGATTTGTTTGAAAGGATAAGTTGTAGATTTAAATATTTTCATAATGCCATTTTACTTTTTTCACTGTAAAATATAAAGAGAAGTTTAGAATTGACATTATTTATATATTATTTTATTGTTTCCGCCCTCTGCACATCAAATATAGCTGAATGTGGCCCCTGAACTAAAATGAGTTTGACACCCCTGGTCTACAACATCCATGCATGAGTTTCTCATTAAAAATAACTATTACTAAGATATAAACATGGATTTTTGTCCTTTTTCTTGTCCTTTCTGTTAGCTTTCCCAGTCACCCTGTTTTGCTGGGTCATCTCCATTCACAGGTGAAGCAGAATGAGCTAACGTGCTGATAATATTACCTCTCAGCAGCTCACCTTATGTCACAAAGTCTAACCTGTCCTCTTGACTTACATTATTTAGTCACATGTCTAAAAGCATTAAATAAAGTGGCATCTCCGCTGTTTTCAATGTGTGAAAGAGAAAGGAAATTTATGGAATGTGTATTTTTTTTAAATCTTCCAAACAGGTGAGGTTGTAGTTGATGTGCAATTTGTTTTCACAATAAATGTTTTAATTATTACTAAAGACCGTCTTTATCAGGGGTGTCAAACCTGCGGCCCGGGGGACAAAATCGGCCTGCCAAAGGGTCCAATCCGGCCCATGGGATGAATTAATGAATTCTCTTTGTTTTAGTGTAAAAAATAATAATAATAATAATAATAATTACACAATGTTTACTTTTACAGACTATCCTTTTACAAAAAATGTGAACAATTTGAACAAATATGAACACCCAGAAATGTCTCAACAGAATTCAGTGCAATTGTACCAATATTTTACCTGTTACTAAATATTTGTGTATCTGTAGAGCCACTGTGATCTGTACGTTATAATAAACATGTGAAAATGAGGAACTGGGGCCAAATAATGGCATAAATTGTAAAAATTGCACTTTTTTCTTCATAAATTTCTTTTTGTTCATGATTGTTCATGTTTTTAAAGGATAGTTTTTAACATTTTAATAATACAATTTTTACTTTTTTCATGCTAATACATAGTAATTACACATATAATTGCATAATTGATATGATTTAGATAATATTATGTTATTATTTTAATGATCCGGCCCATTTCAAGTGGTATTGGGCTGGATGTGGCCCCTGAACCAACATGAGTTTGACACCCCTGGTCTTAAGTTTTAAATGTTGTATGAATAAATTAAATAACCTATAGGTGCATACATAACAGCGTTCTGCTTAGAATAAATACAGTGACCATATCATGACAGAAAAACAAGAAAACAATACTAAAAATGTTTCCTCCGCTAAAGCAGGGATTTAATAAAGTCTGCACTACTGAGGCACTTTAATCCTGTATTTTAATATATGATATATCTGTTGAGTACCTGGGAGCTGCAGCGCTGGTATGAGGGCCGGGGTCTGGCTTTAGAGTTGGGGCTCTGCCTGGGGCTGGAGCCGGGTTTTGGACTGGAAGAAAGCTGGGACTTGGAGTTTGGCGCCGCATTTGGATTTGGAAGCGACGCCTGGTCAGCGCCGGCAGGTTTAGTGGTGACGGTGGGATTAACAGACCCGTGTCTGTCTCCATGTTGTGTGTTGTGGTTCTGCTGAACGGTGTAGTGGCCTGTTCTGCGGCTGCAAAAGACACACAGGTGATGATCGGTGCAACGGTGTCAACACAAAGGCAAAACACTGTAATGGAGCGTTACAATCACTGGAAAATAAATGAGGTGTTGTTAGACACAGACGGATGATAAAGTTAGTGAGGATTCAATAACAAATAGTCACACAGATAAAGAAGTACAAGATATGTGAATCTAATAAATATTAATGTTCGTTCCCTGTTGATCAGAGGCAGATTTTTTTACTACACATTTATTAGCCCTAAAAAACTGGTTACTGATTACTCACAAAGCAGAGTCCATGTTACTCCATAGACAATAAGAGCTATGCAGATTGGTGCAAACATTATCAGCCATTTTGTGCTTATTTTTTGCCAATCAGATAAGATAGATAAGATTTCATTGACCCCACCGTGGGGAAATTTAACACTTAATGGCAGCAATATAAATCACACCAGTGCAAAAGAGAAGGGAGGTAAAAATAAACATTGTTAAAAATATATTTTTTTAAAAATAGTACTTATTAAAACCTCTTCCACATCCACATCCCATAAACAAAAGCAGCAGAATGGGATCAAAATAATACACAAGGATTAAGCTGAACAGTTTCATTTATAATATAATTGCTTATATTATTATTATATATATTATATTATATTATGCTTATATAATTGCTAATATAATCCAATTGTTTTTCCTAAACTTAGAGCCAGTACTCGCAATGGGTGGTAGAGCTTTGGGTGAGTGAAAAATACACGACAATAATATTATATGCCAGTTAATTTTCCTAATTAAAATAAAACAAGTATGTTTTCTGGATGCGTTCATAAATAGTGACCTCAGCAAAGCTATGTTTTTATCTTTTATACTTTGTTTTTAATGTGTTGGGGTGTTTTTAATGCCTAGGTGTGAGTGTGTATTTTTTTATTCTGTCTGATAGCTCTGCTAAAAAAGTAAATTCAGTTTTTACTTGAAACAGTCAATAGTAATAATGGAGCTTTTCAGTGTGTTATTCACACACTGGTGGTGGTAAACTACACCACCAGACATTCATAAGCATTCACACACTGGAGGCAAGGTCACTGAAATGTCTTGCCCAATGATATAATGTCACATGACTAGGACACAGCAGGATTTAAACCACCAACTCTCTGGTTATTGGACAACCCACTGTACTTCCTGTGCCACAGCCGGCCCAATAAAGCTATCTATATATCTATGAAATACAGAAGAGAGTTTTCTGTTGCTAAAGAAGTCAAATAAAAGACAAAACAAGACAAAAAGGACAGAAAACTACATGGAGACACAAGATGAAAAACAAATGACATGAAAGATACAAATTGTAAGAAGCATAACTGTACAAAATGCCATGAAAGAGATAAAGTGAAAAGGGTGTAACAGATACAATAAGATACAAATGTTTTAAATGGTGCAACATGATGAACACACTGTAAAAAAAATACATTAATACTTATTTTACGCTTCTTGACATTATGTAACTATGACTGAGTGACATTTTGACAGTTGAGCAAAGTATTTAATTATACACTATTTTGACCCTGGAAAAGTCAGTATAATAGAGATTATGGCATTTGAGAGTATTTTTTTGGTAAATTTGGATCCAAAGGAGAGGGAAAAAAAGATATTTTATGTGTTGAACTGGATAAACTGATAGAAATGAAGAACCCAGAGACAGTGTAGTGGAGGATTGACCTCTATTACAGAAACTGATAAACAGAATACTGGTTATTAAACCCTTCTGAACTTCATAACTCCATACCAATACTACTATTCTATCAAAGCATATCTATTGCTCAAGCCTGAAACTCCCACTGTGCACTTCGCACCTTTGTTTACTGGTGACGTTAGGATACATATTTAACACATGGACCTTGACTTTCTGAATCATAAAAATAATTTTGCCTTGTAAATGTTACAACCATTGATGTAAATGGTGTTATTTTCCCTTGCGTTTGATTTAGATTTGCCTCTAAATCAAACCATAATGCTAGGGTTCTGGCAAGGAAGGCTTCTGACACATAAAAATGGGTCAGTGAGTCATGTAGTCAGAAGTCGGCCAAAGACTCTAAGTAAAGACAGGCCAGCAGCATGTTGAATTCCCACTCAGTCTACTAATGAGCAGAGCACAGACAACGGCTCAGAATAGCACAGAGTGCGAACTGCTCATTTCTACTTCATTTCCAGCTGACATGAGCATCGGTGAATATAAAACACAGCTGTACATTTTAAGACTGAAGGTGTCTGCTGGGTAGTTTTGCTGCATGCCGGACAGGAAATGCTTTATAATGTCAGGGGTCACATCCTTTCTCTCTGTTTCTGTCTCCTCCAACCTTTCCTTCTTTTATTTCCGTCTCATTCCTTACTGAATGGCACTCAGGCTGAAACGCTGCTGTCAGCAACATTGTCACGCATCCAACTAACCCTGGTGTAATCGCACCTATCCAAACATGCCGTCAGAAAAGTACAAAGCTGGTATCTTTAACGAGTGTCCCTGCTGAAAACTGAAACTAGTGCTGAATGAGTGGCAAGCTCCTGATAAGCAGGGGCAGAAAAAAAAAAAAAAAAAAAACAAAAAACTACTGGTGTTTTTTTTTTTTTTTTTTTTGCTTTTTCTTCATGTGAATGATCCACTTACATGTCATATCAGCAGCATTGTGTTGTGCTGATGTGCTATACTCATTAATTTGGAATTACTCCTGCATTATAAGGAGGATTTACTGTATGCTGAGCCAGGGTCACATACCAGAGCAGACTTCCTGCCACACACTCGCTCATAAAAGACATTTACAATAGTGCTAAATGCAGACACACACTTTGATCTATCCGAACAACATCAGGGATTTTGCTCACACTTCAAAACAGTCGCCTCCTCTTCCTCTTCCTCTCCTCCTACACTCGACTGGGACCCTTGCGGTGCTCTCTTCCTGTCCCTCTGCTATGTGGACACCTCCTGCTATTTTGTTCACTGTTTCTTTCTCCTAACGGTGTCATTTCCTCCCTTCTTCTGCCTCCTAAAGACACACAAACATACTCTTCTTTGTCTTCCAGCTGCTTGGAACAATATTAACCCATAAAGACTCAAAGCCACTTACTGATCTAAACTGTTCAATACCCGTTGATCCACTAATTCTATCAACACATGTAAATAAATGGTGTAAAATACAGTGTTGTCATCTTTTCATGTTCATCAGATATGACCCATTTGGACGTTCAGAAGCTCTGTAGTTACTGTGGAAACACCGTCATCTTATACAACATTGGTTCATCGCTAAAACCCATGGAGTTGAATCAATGACAGTGGATAAAGTCAATTAGTGTTATATTTTGCTGAAAAAAAGTTACTCTTTCTTCAGTTTTCTCTGTTTCTGATAAATAACCTGTGAATTTACTTTGAGATTTTATGAACATCTACATGATCAGTTAATTAATTACATGAAAAACCCTGATTTTCACTGAAGAAATGCAAAATAAAGATGATAATATTACAATAAATTGCGATATATTACTCAAGAAGGGGTAAATATAGAAGGTAATTCATCTGCGAACTGCCACAAAAGCAACACTGGATCTTTATGGGTTAAGCTTAACACTTCTGCAGCCTTCCACAGTCACATCCCATAGACGAAGGCAGCGGAATGGGGTCAAACTGACCCCAGGCAATACAGAAGGGTTAACAGGTCATCTGCCCTGACACATATTTACACCTAATTTATCACACACGAAAATGTTCTCATCTGTAAGGAATGGCAAAACATTCACGTTTCCCATATCTAACTCACAGTTAATCATTTGCTTAACACAGATCTACAGTATGAAGGATGGTCGAGCTGATCCATAAATCACTGATTAGCAAACACACAAACCCATTAACATGTAGGCTAATGTTAAAGTGTCTATACTGATGGTGCAACATAATGAGGATATGTAGCAGTGGGTTATTATTCAGATATAGAATACATTTTAGAAGCATAGGAAGCCATTTTTGTTTTGTCTTGTGCATAGTCTAATGAGTCAGTTACAGTTTGATGATCAGTTACACATTTACTGAGATGCATTTCTTTTGGGTATTTATTAGTCTGACTCAGATGTTCAGTTAGTTTCTTCCAAGTAAGATCCATTCATTTCAGACTTGTAAAATATATGAAGAGCTCTTTTCCAAAACGCTATATATCCATTTTCAAAAATTAAGAGTTTTTATTGTCAATCTCACTGAAATATATGTTATAATGTTTAAAATTGTTGTGGAAATAGCAGATAACATTTACCTTGTTCCAATTTTCCTAATGTTACCTTAAAATCAGATTGTAAAAAATAAAATAAGAAATTGTAATTGTAATTAAATGGCTTTTATAGCGTTTTGGAAAAGAGCTCTTCATATGTATAATCCACTTTGTCTCATTATCATCAAACTATTGTTATCGCACTGGCCTTGAAAATTCCACTATTAATCACCCTCAGATGAGCGACTGTAATTTAATGCCAGTTTCAGGCTCTAAATCAAGCGATTCCTCATTTTCCATTTAAGTGTCTATGTCTATCTAGTACAGGACACACATTTATAACCATGTTAAAAATTAACATAACTGTTGTTGACCACTGAGAGTGAATCTTTAAAAGCCAGTCACTCAGTTCCTCTCTGGGAACTGATTTAAAGTGTGTTTGGATTCGGAGCTCGCAGCTTTCCCAGCCTGAATGCTGTTAAAGTCAGTGTTTATGTAACCAAACACAGGCATAAAAATGCAAACACCCACAATAATGCAAACAAATGACTCACAGCTTTACTTAAAATGATACACATACTCTGTCAGAGGTCAGGTGGACTGCCCTTGTCAGTAAAACAAACAGCCTCCCTTGCTGGCACACTTTCATACACACTTTATATACGTACACAAGAGGCCTTTTAAGGAAAACTGAGCCGCAACGGGTAGATTAGTCTACTCTTTGTACTTTTATCTGCACACCTTTTATCACCTGCTGACAAAGATGGAGGGTGTGAAGTCGTGTGTGTGTGTCTGCAGAAAATAGCTTGTTAACCTATCATCCCATAATGTGAGAATAAAGAGCAACTTCAACACAGATGAGCCAAACATGAGTCAGAATCTGAGGAAAGAAGAAGAAGTCGGATGACCTACAGACCAATTTTGTGTTGCTATGGTGATAACATAGCCCTACACTAAACTACTGTTACATAAAACTGTATTCTACTTTTAACTGAGTGGGGAACATGCTGTTTTCCTTTTAACTCAACTATTTTTATTTGACAGTACAGGACTTGCAGACTCCAAAACTGAATCTGTTTGTGGCTAACATGTTTAATAACTTTTTCACTATTAATCCTGACTATTTGTCACGTAAAGTGTAGTTTCTCAGCTTTTCTGTGGTATTATGTCAGTCTGATGTGGGCATTCAGATACTCTGTAGGGAATGTCTTTACATTGTTGACCTTGCTTAAGACACATTATATATACGACTATGATTTAGAAATATAAAGCATATAATGTATACTCAAATACACTACATACTGGTAAAACATTAAAAAAAATTGTACAATGTTTTTTTCCCCATAAATTCATTAGTTCTCCAATAAAGCAATTGTAAAATTGTGACTTTAAACAAATCAAATCAAACTGGGGTTCTCCTGAATGAGACAAATATCACATAAATTCTATAGAAAAAACTAAATAATCTAGTAAAGGTCAGGTAAAACAGAGATTGCTCCAGGTCTCTGAAGTTTAATAACGTGTGTCTGCACTGTGGTATGTCTATGTTTATTTTACAAGAGGATATGAAGACAAACCATCAGATTTATTTTTATTGTTGGACAGCTGAAAAAATCCCAAGGCCAACATGAGAAGGGGGAAGTGGGTGAGCAGTGTGTGTGTGTGTGTGTGTGTGTGTGTGTGTGGTATTCCCATTCAGATCAACAGGTGCCAGCTGCACTCAGCCAAAGACAGAGGCTGCTTCTGTTCCCTCTTTTTCAAAAACATTAACCCACTTCAGCAGTGACCTAACTGAAAACATAATGTGCATTGTTCTGATCCATCTATAGCCTTCATGTTACAATTTGTTTTCAGCTTACACATTAACATTCTCCGTTCTGCTGCTTCTGTTACTCTTTTGTGCTTCCTTATACTCAATACAGTCCACAGTTGTACAATAGCAGATCCAATAGATGACTTAATGTTTCGTCTTGTATGAATTATTCCTTTCTTCCTCTCTGAATATGTCATTTCCTGTTGCTTCATTCAGTAAATGAAGCTGATCTGTGTCAGCATGCGTGCGCTGCTTTCTTTCCTACATGGATAGTTCTGGCAGGACTATGGAGAACCCAAACACAGAGACATGCTCCCCTCTGCATTAACATGATAAAAACCAGCCCTCTGGGTGCATGACTCTGGGTGGACGTGCATGTAACCTAAGGCTTCTCAGGTCGGATGTCCACTGCTGGATGAAGGCCAGCAACTTTCTGTCCGTCTATGTCTGTCTGTCTCTCATTTCCTGACGAGGGGAAACAATGACCACAAAACTAAGCGTATGAGTCGACCTAGGGAAGACACACACACGCATCACTGTGGGAGGTGAGACAAAGGCTGGCTGTAATGTGATGCTGTTTTTTTTCCCCTCCAGCTAGCCGGACAAGCCATCTGGAACCCACACACACCACACGCACATGCACATATAGCGTATATACACACACAGGTGTGTCCGTCTGTATGCCAGCTGGACTAGTACTGTGCGGGTTGTTTACTTTTGCCAAACAACAGTTGTTTACTGATGTAAACATGAACAGAGCATATACACACACACACCAGCTCTGGCCTGGAAGGACAAACAAGTCAGCTCTGTTATAAATAAAAGAGTGTAACTGTACAGTTGTTTCCATATGAGCTTAGTTCCCATTCATTACCTCCTCAGTGACAGCAGCTCTTGAAGAACAACACTGGGATTAAACTGGGGTTCCTTCTCATTGTAAGAGGCTGATGAGAAGGGTATTAAGTCACACAAACCATACGTGATTACAAAGCTGAGATTCGTTCCTTGTTTTAAACATATGTGCTCTGATATTAAGAGCTGCAAAAAGAAGAAAATACAGAATAATTCATAGAGAAAGTATCATATTGAGGACAAGAGGGATGTGATTGACTTTGGGACAGATATCCAACATGTTAGAACATAACCTTCATTAGAACAAAGATACACACTAATAGTACTTAGTGTCTGCGGTCTTTTGTCACACGTGCTTTTTACACTTTTAATTTTTCATAAATCCCCTATAATAACAGAGTACACTTCTTCCACTCTGCTTTGACAGCAAGGGAGTTATATTGACATCTTGTTCTTCACAGCTTTTTCAGCTTGAGCTTCAAAACACCACAAAACATGTTGGTGTTTATACAAACAATCCTGTTTGTTAAAATATCACCCACTAAAAAGGCCTGGAACATCCCATAACACAAAAGTGTACATCTGCCTGACCTAAAGTATAGAAGCCAAAACCCACAGTGACACACAAAAAGAGAAAAAGAGAAGAGCAACAACTTCTAACTTGTCTGAAGTTTAGAAGCACTCAGATCCGGGCTATCTTACTCTGTTATCCTGCAGAGGTGTGAGATCTCCAGTTAAGATAGCCAACCTTGCAAAATCTGGGCTACTACCGAAGTCAAGGTTAACCTACTAATCTGTAGATTAGGATCTGAATGCACGTAAGGAAAAACATAACCCAAGGCCAGGGGCGGAGTTTGAGCCATGGAAAAAAAGACTGGCTGCTTGGTCCATCTAACCCGGTAATAATAAACACACTTTTACGCACGTAACGCACGGGTTTTAGTTCAACTTGCACACACTCACCACCTTCTCCACAGCTTCAATAAAGAAAATAACACTATCACTGTGACATTTGGCCCGTTGCTCTGTCACACATAGCCCAGCAGGTAAAAGTAAACACATCTGTTGATCACACACACCTGGACTCGTGGTCCTGGGCCGTGGGACATGGACACGGGGCGCACGGTCCACTTTTCGGCAGCAGTTCCGCGTTGCTGTGGTAACCCGTTAAAACCACTCCCTGGGACTGTTGCTGCTGCCGACTCATGTTTCTCCTCCTTTTCTTCTTTCTTCTTCTGCCCTACTCAAAGCTGACACCCACTCCCACGCTGACAGGAGATAAGTGTGCGCGTCTACGTCCGAACAAAGCCGCGTCTATGTGCCGGTGCGTCCCATCGCTCCGGGGTTCCGCTGAGCATTCATTCTGACATCAAACTCTCCTCCTTCATCCCCTCCGTCTCAGTCTTCTTCTCGTCTTTCTTTACAACTTGTGTGTGTGTGCGTGAGCCGCAGAGGCAGGACAGGGGCTGGGTTACAGATACAGCTCTGCACGGATTGGCTCAAACCGCAGGACAAAGTTTGACAGATGGCAGCGCCACCGTGTGTTCAGACAGTGCATCCTACTGACCCACTGCTGATGTTAGCTCCCTCATGCTATTCATATTATAACCAGGGGTGGAGGAAGCACTGAAGTTTAGTACTTCAGTAAAAGTACCAATACCCTGCAAAATATTTATTCAAGTAAAAGTACTAAGTACTTACTTTAAAATGTACTTTAAAATATAAAAGCACAAGTACACACGCAACGTCACTGGCATTATGATAAAGAATGTAGACATACTTATTTATGCCTCTGCCAATGTCACTGTTCACAAGCAATATTATGTGTATTGAAAAAATTGGTGTCAATATTGTGTGTGCAATTTTTCATGCAAGATTTAGATGAAAAGTAAATAAATAAATAAATAAAAAGATTTAGACAAAAATATGTTAATATAATGTAACGAATAACGGCATCAATTTCTGAAACATAAAGAGTAGAAAGTACAGATAACTGCCACAAAATGTAGTGAAAAAGTAAAAGTATGCATTATTATTTTTACTTAAGTAAAGTACAAATACAAAAAAAAACCTACTTAAGTACAGTAACGAAGTAAAAATACTTAGTTACATTCCACCACTGATTATAATTGCTACATAATGTACTCATGCACTGTGATACAGTCTGCCAACATTTGACACTATAAGCTATCAGAGCTGCAGTCAACATGTATCCATTCATTCATAGACATAAAAATCTATAAAAATGGACATGATATCCTGCAGACACACTGCTGCCGGTAAATGATTTAGTTTTCAGACATTCCTGTTTTTACTCCTATCCTCAATAAACTGTGTAGTTGTACTAAGGCTGCAGCTATTCTTCCTAGGGTCAAAAAAACAAACAAACAAACAAACAAAAAAAAACTCTGTTACTGTGAGGAGGAGCAAAGACAACAGAGGTGGGACGTAAAGTACAAGTACTTTGTTATTGTGCTGAACAAACCTTAATGGTAGCAGTACTTTATATGAATATGTATTTTTCTGGCAACATTGTACTTATACCCACTATATTTTAATTTTGTATTTTCATTTATAAGTCTACTCTAGGCCTGCTCCCATCCTTCTGACCTCCATCAGTAGTAGAACCACAGATACGTTCTCAGGACATTTTCTTTGTGTCTGTTCCTACAGTTAGAACTGAACAGGGCAAAAAGACCTTTTCATGTCATCATTCATTCTGGGTTCATTTTATAAATTCTCATGAATAAACTACATTTGTTCCAAATACACTGATATTTGACTATTATATTATGTCAAATTCTAAAGTGTTTAAAATTAATAAATTCATATATCTATGCAAAATACATCTGAATATAATGTTGATGTTATTTATATGTTGTAAATATTGAAAAAAAACATTTTTTTAAAAAAGTATATGATATCAATAATTGAAATAAAAAAAGGTTTAATTTGATATTGATGGAACCTCCTGCCAGGTCATCATTGTAAATGAGAAGCTGTTCTCAATTGATTTTACCTGGTAAAATTACGGTTAAATAAATAAATAAATATTTACTTTTGTTGTCCATCTGTGATGCTACCATTTGTCAAAACTCTTACTATTTAGGTAGGATAAAAATTTGTTTTTTTTCCTCAAACCAATTATTAGGTTGTAAAATAGAGGGTTTGATATTTACACTGAATATATTTTAGGATGAAAATGTTAAAGGAACTTCACTTTTGAGAACTTTGTAATGTTTGCAAAAAAAAAAAGACCATAATATTTTGTCCATTTGTGAAGCAGTAGTTTTTGACATTGTTCATTAAAAATATTTGAAACAAAAATTTGCCCTTTGAGTATGTTTAAAATGGCATTTAGACCACTACAATTATGTATAATAGTAACCTAAATTATGTATAATATTAACCTATGGCAATGTCAGTGCTTCTGACCCACTGCTGATGATGACCTGGAGTCGGTCCCTTAGCACTTTCAATGACAGCCCACCACTGCTAATGTATGCTAATGCTAAGTACTGTGTATATGGGTAAAATGCAGACACTATGGAGGGAATTTCCCTACAGAGATTATAAAGCAATTTAACTTTTAAGATTTAACTTTTTTACATGAGGACATGATCACAGCACTTCTACCTCCGGTGGTTGGTGGATGTGGCTCATTTCAGACCTGCAACCAGTTCACAGTTACTTTCTGACATTTCACAGTAATAAATCAGATTTAATTAAATGCTTATGTAAGTGGAGTAGAAATAGAAAAACGAGCAGATTCCTGTCAGATCTGCTGAAAATCCATATTTACCACTATACATATAACTCACCTACTTATTATATTTTATATAGTACTTCACTGTATAATAATTTTTCGTTCAATCTGCACCTGCTGGATGACACAGATCAGACTCCCTCAGGTTGCAGCTGTGACGCTATAGATTATATGATTCAGGTGTGAAGTGAGGGCTGATAAACACACAGATGGAATAGGAGGAAGTGTCTGTATGATAGCACCTGTTTTTTTTAGCTGAGAGAAGTGAGATGAAGCTCTGTAAATATAGGCGTTCTATCGTTTCCCCTTTAGTTAACAAGTCTTGCATACATACAAGGATGTACAAAATGAAAAGCAGTAAATAAAAAGTATCTCAATGGGACAAAAACACATCTGACACTGATAAATTGATGTTACTTTATCAGACAAATATATTTTTTTATGATGGGATGCTACTCAGTTCAGCAGTATACAGTACATACCATTATTCGCCTTTCATTTATCCAATTTTTCCACTTCCTCTATCCCAGTGGTTCATACACTTTTTGGCTCATGACGCTCATTGTACTTTTTTTTTTGCTAAAATTAATTTGTTTTTGATCATGTAATAGTTTGCTATGTTACAAATAAATGTAAAAGTTATATGACATTTAGTCTATATAATGTATATTATTATACACAGAGGCGTTAAAGCCAGGTTCAGATTATTGCACAAAATGAGAATTTGATGGTGACCACACATGGGGTCCCATCCCCAAGGTTGAAAATCACTGCTCTATACTTTGCTCTTTGTTGTACCTTAATGTGAAACCCATCACAACACAAATTACTCTTAACATATAAAAAACACTGACATGTCTGACACTAAACTGCAGGATGCTACTTCCATTGTTTTCATACACACTAAAACATACACAAAGAGGTGTTACAGTCTATGGTGTAAACAGTCTTAATTTCTCCCTCACATTTTCCTTACCAGAGATGAAGGTAACATGCAAATCTGGAGACCATAGTTGTTTGTGTCCAGTCAGACTGCCGTACTAGCCGCGGATGAGGAAACACTACAACAGTGACAAGTAGATTAGCCACAAAGGTCAATCTGATTTTTCTGCTCCTCCATCTGCCTCATGCCCACTTCTGATCCTCCGTGATCCCACCACTACCCCTTCTTTTACCTTCTCATCCTTTCAATCTCTTAAATCTCACTTCCCTTTTATGTCACACCTCATTATGTCAAGTCTATTCCCTACTGAATTTAAAACTGCAATTAATGCTTTAACATCTCAGATCACTTATAATTGACTTGAGTATGAAAGACTGACTCAAAAAATTCCACTAGTTAAACCTTTCTCAATTATTTTCTGATCATTTTGTTTTTTCTGAAGTATCTTCCATAGGTAGGGGTCATTAGAATCAAAACAGATAAGGAAACTATTTCTGTTTTAAACCAGTACTAATACTCCTGGTCCATCTGCTGTTAATCAAATTAAACCTATGATGTGTGTCATTCTGGTAAATAAAATGCATTTTGTATCATCACTTACACCTATAGAGACATTACAAGAGACCAAATGACATAAATAATAAAGTAATTTAAATCCATTTCTTTGTGAAACTGTTACTTTGTGTCTTAGTGTTTCTTAAGTAGACTGAACTCTGACCTGTTAAGGATAATAAAATACAAAACACAAAGTTATATACAATAGCATTACAGAATTTATTGACTATGAACATCAGGTGAAAAGTGAATAATCCCATGAAAATCCTTAGTGTTTAAACAATGTCATTGTTCCAGAAAACACACACCACACTTAATATTATATTAAGATAAGACATTCGATAATATGGGGAAAACAAAAACTAAAAAAAAAAAAATCAAAATCTTCAGAAACTTTGAAGAACTTCTCACTGATAATTAAACATAATTTTCCTTGTATACAATACAAAACAAAACAAAATCTTGTTTAATCTCCAGTACTGGGAAAACACATGTTTGAATCTTTCAGCTAATTCTTTACAGGAAAATATCTGAGATGATAATGATTATTTTATCAATGAGTGAACAAGCTAACAAAAATAAGGTACCTGGCAGGGTGGAGGGCAGAAGTAAACTCTGAGAAAATGAATAAACATTTGTCCCTCTTGTCTTCACTTCTTCACGGGGCTCCTCAAGTGTCTGAACATCTTTGAGTATAACTCCTTCTGCTGATCTATGCTCTTCTTATAGCACCTGTAAAATCATGTACATATGAAATTGTTGTGGTCCATCATTAAATGGAATTCAGTAATTTTTTGCACAGACACAACAAGGATATCCAAAGACAAGTTGTGGTTTCAAATTGTGCACAAAAAACAGGGTGAAAATGCCATAAAAATCCAAACATCAATGTATTGATTAATGGCAAAAACTGTTGTATTTAGTGTATTAATGGCATATTGGATGGGGAATAGTGACAGAACACCAATGTGTATGAAGAACTGCTGCACAAATAAATAAAAAACCCACAGAAGAATTCAAAAGAATGTTATATGATTCAGATCAGTGGCTTGTCTCATTGAATGAAAGCTAAAACACCGTCTGATTTTTGACAGCTTCTCCGGTAGAACGTTACTCTGGGGAACAGAATATCTGGCAAAGTTTTATATCATGAATATCTATAATGAATAGCCTCTGAATATCAGCATAACGGCAGTGGATGGAAATATGCATTAATTCAAATGGAGGTTCTGAAAATTCAGTTTAGGTATAGTAGTTAGAGTTTGGCAATAGTAAGGACAAGTTAGAGACACATTTTGTCAAAATTTAAAAATGAATAAATGTGCCAAAGGTCCATCTTACGTTGCCACTCTCTTCAGGAGGTTGTTGATGTCCACATCGAAGGGCTTCTTTGCTTGTGCACTTATGAGGCAGCGATGAGCACTCTCATATTCATGCAGGTCCAGGTACGCCTGACAGGGAGAATGTTAATTTGAATAATTATCTAGTAAATATTTACAGTGGGAGAAAAACACAGTCACTGAAGAATAGATCAGCAGTCCTGATAAGGACACGACAAGGAAGAGTTTGTAAAGATTTTTTAATCAAGCGAATAGCAGTACCACCTTACCTGTCCACAGCGATAAAGGGCCTTTGTGTTGGTGCGGTCTATCTCCAAGGCTTTGTTACTGTATTTCAAGGCTTTGTGGGGGCTGTCAAGCCGGAGCTCAGTAAGAGAGATATTGAGATAGAGAGGAAGCAGCGCGGTTTGGATGGTCTCTTTGTCAGCATCATTCTGAGTTTCCCTGTTTCCAAGGAGCTTCACTGCCTGTTATCCATGAACAGAATCCATCATGCAATGTAATGAATTACAATTTCCTGAAAAGTGAGTAAAATTTTTCCAAGACATTTTGAGACTCACTTGTTTGTAACGATCCTTGGCGTTGTAATAATTTCTTTGTTTGAAGCAACGGTTGCCAAAGCCACGTAGTGTTTCGATTACTTCTAGAAGTGTCGGCAGAGGGAAACTATTCTGCTCCTCCTGAAGACACGAGAGACAAAAAGAACAGTGGTCTTTAATTAAAAAAACAACATGTTGTTTCGAGGGCATGTTTCTGAATGCATTATCAATTATAATGTGAATATAGTTGCTCTTAATATTTAACTAACAGAAGCAAATTTTATAACATGTATTTTCATTATGTTATTTCATGTAATTTGTGACTGCTCTAAGTCTAGTGGGCTTTGTACCAGACTCAGTGAAATGAAGTCGTCCATTTGGGCTGAATCGAGGTAGTCGATGATGTGGACTTCATACAGGACCTCTGCAGCTGCAGGAATGAAAGGAGGACAGCCCAAGTCCCCATATGCATAGTCTGGATGAAACAGGAAACGAGAGAACTCTCCTTTCTTCATGGTCAACAGACCTAGCTGCAGTCCAAACAAGGTCACATCTGTACCAACGATAATTTCATAGACATTAAAAGATAGTGTGATTAGATATCCTTCCAGCGGCCCATTATCTTTGATATAATAAAAACAGACAAAATTCTGTTGCACCAGTACAAGACACTTCTGACCTCTGCCTAACTTCATCATGCGGGGGTACTTGAAGTGAGTGGTAGTTTCAAAAGGCCGGTCAGAATATTCCAGGAAAGCAGAGTAATGGACTGTATAAGGAGGGAAAAAAAACATGTAAAAGTCTGAAATACTAAAAAACTGCAAATGTGCAGTCCTTTGCATCAATACTCAATAGTGAAGCATTTTCGGGCACAGGTGGGCCTTCTCCAGACTGGATGACTTCTTTCAGGATTCCTCCATCTCCAAGAACGTCTTCCATCTGAAGACGTAGCTGTGCAAATGGGCTCTGTGATATGCCAAAAGAAACCTTTACAACATCATTTCAATCTGTGTTTAAAATGGCATTAAAACTCATTGACAAGAACCTCATATGGAGATACAAAGACAGCATGCCAGCATAATCCTGTTTGGCCAATGCAAGTTCACTCACAATGGGCTCATGCTGTCAATATTTACAACAGAGCAAATCCACATGCAGTAAATATTAGCTCCATAGTCACTCACTATGATAGTCAACAAATAGTCAGCACTGAATATTGTTGTTTGTGGACAAAAAGCTGCTGGATGTAATAAGCCAGATTTTTTTTTTTTTTTTATTAAGTTTTTGAAAATACAGGGTCAGACAAAAACAATAAATACCAAAGAATTATTGTTTACTGTATAATTACGCTAATAAGGGCATCTGCTTCAACTTCATAGACATTAAATGGGAAACCAATTCATGTAAAGGAGACAAAAATGTGAACCCTTTTTTTTATTTATTTAATTTTTTTTTTTTTTTACATGAATTGGTCCTAATATGCACCTTTAAGGTATAAGTATAGACCAACAGTGTTAACCTTCAAACAATTATAATTGTTTATGTCATTAATGAACACAGCTATTAAACATTCATATCACCGCTGGACTTTTTTTTTTTTTTTTTTTAACAAATTCATGAAGAAAATTGAATTATTAAGGGTTCAAACACGTTTTCTCACTACTGTCAGAAGGTTAGCAGCAGCAGATCTGTAGCTCTACTTTTTGTTACTACCATGTGCATGTTAAAATTTAGATAGCGACTGGGTATAAAATTTGCTAGCTGGACGTGGAATTTCAATAAATATTTTTAATATTCCACTATTAAACCAAATAACTCTCATGAAGTAATGACTGACGATAACATTACGTCAGTATTTAATAATGTGATCCTGTTCAGTTTCGTTAGCGTTAGCATAGCTAGCTAACTGCTCATTATTAGTTTGTTGAACTCACCGGGGAGTTGGAAGTCCTTGGCCGCTCCCCGGGGTCTATCAAACTCCGGATACTCGAGATAAAGCCGTTTCCAGACATTTCGTTACAGTGTAACTTAATGGAACCGTAGGGGCACTTAAATGTGGCGTGATTAACTACGTAACTGAACGGAAAAGTTAGCAAAACTTGCTATTTTGTTTGCGTGCAGATTGAAGGTCATGTGACCTTGACAGCAAATCAGATCCGACAAAACCGCTTCAATCACTGATCCTGGATTATTATTAGAAATACATTTATTATAAAACAAGAATGATTAAATGAGAATAATTACAACTATTCTGCAACATTGGACTGATGTTTACCTCTTAAGGAGTGTTATGTGCATTTTACTTGCTTTTCATTCCTTTTTTTCTTTTCTTTTTTTTTTTTTTTAATTATTTGTCTGTCCACATGACTATGACAGACTTTGGATAGACTGTATATTTTTTCTTTATCTTGTTATT
Source organism: Maxillicosta whitleyi (assembly GCA_029822895.1). Classification (NCBI taxonomy): domain Eukaryota; kingdom Metazoa; phylum Chordata; class Actinopteri; order Perciformes; family Neosebastidae; genus Maxillicosta; species Maxillicosta whitleyi. The sequence goes on along the minus strand of JAPSES010087194.1, from coordinate 5,090 downwards.
TCCAGATTAGCTCCTGCAGTAAGTCTAAAATACACTAAGTGTTACACTCATATTGTTAAGTGCCAAAAATATGCAAACCATATGGAACCTATTCAAACTCTCTTTGTTTTTGTTTATCTCACATTTAAAGATAATACATGCATTTTATCATATATGGATGTCAATCTGGGCTTTTTGCTTGGATCATTTATACTACCATTCCTCTTCATACTGACCATATTTATGAGGGGGAAAAACATGGCAATTATACTAGATGGTGCTAATCTCCCTCTCCCTTAAACTTTAACATTGAGGAGAATGTGTTTATACATAGGAGTAATAATACATAAAATAGTAATAATACATATAATGCATACAGATTAAAATATTTCAATATTATTAATAATTAGGTTAGATGCACATGAAAAGAAGGGTAGTAGTCATAAGAGTAGAATATAATGCTAAGGTGGACAAGTCTGACAAATAGTAGAACCAGCCCTGTTGGTTAATGAAATTAAACATCTGTTTCAGTGGTGACATGAACCATGGTCTGTAATTTAATATTGACATATGCAGGGAGAAAGAAAACACAAAATAGCATGATTTGAAAATTTATTAAATAAACTATAGTTACAATTAAACAGTATTTACAACCAGTATGGTCTAACACACAAACAAAAAAAGAGAATTATAGCTAATTGGAACAGATGAAGGCTTAATTTGAATAATTTATCTTAATAAACAATAAAGTTAAAGCTAATTTATTTCCTATTGCTAAATATATTCTGTTTGCTTCTTTACATCATAATCTATACCAGAGGATCCCAGACTGTTTTTCAGGTCAATAATACTTCCAGAGAACATGTTCCTCCTATCTTATATAGGAATATTAATTAATATTTCATGTTACTGCCCTGTATATACTCTCACAGTTGGTGACACATTAAAAACAGCTCCATTATGGATCAATAATGTAAAGCACTTTGGGTGCCTTGAAAAGCATTATAGAAGTCTAATCCATTATTATTATCATTTTGGGTCCCGACCCTTAGTTTGGGAATACACTACACTATTTAAGATAGAAAAACATATATTACAGGTGTCATCTATTGCCGTAGCTTTCTAGTTTACACATGTCAAAAACAGTACAAAATAATATTTAACTGTACAGATTATGGTTTTTAAAAAAAATGTTTTTCAGTAGGTGTAGTGGGTTATTTGCACAGGAGGTGGGGTCTGACATCTAGCATCTACATTTTATATAAATATATTCAGATGTTGCTCAAACTAAACATAACAAACTTTGTGGTAAAATGTCAGGTCATCATCATTTCTGAAGGTGAGATTAACAAGTAAGCCAGTTGTAGCTGTTGCCCATCTGTTCTTCAGAAGTTCTGCAGGTCAGCTGGATACACAAAGTTGCTCCTGAACAGTTTATAGGCTAGAAGCTGCCCTCCAAATATCATCATCACCAGTCCTGAACCTATGGAGAGACAGGGATTAAATAAAAGAAATGAGAAAAAGTGACCAGTAAATAACAGTTTAGAGAGAAGCTGCTACCTCCAATAGCACTGATTCTAAAGCCACGTAGGAAGGGAGTATTAGTGAGTCTGGGAACTGGCAAAAGTCATATCTGGGCCAGGGAGATAGGTCGATGGAAAGAAATAGAAAGTAGAGTGTTGATGTTCTGCAAACAGGATTGAGGGCAGATAAGGATACACATGAAGAGAGAGAGATGATAAACCAGCGAAAGTCTTACCTAAAGCCACCCACCAGTGCTCAGCAGAGGGGAAGTCTGACATCACTGCAGAAATATAACAGGAAACTACAATAAGGTCAAAGAAATCCCTCTGGAGCAGATTAATGCATGACATGACTAATAATACAGAGGGTCTGCAGAAGACCCAAGGACTTGAAATTATTTGGTAACAAGTTTAAGTGAGAACTGTTCTATGTCCAATATACATTTTTTTTTTTAAGTGGAGACACTATATCCAGTTACGTAACCAGGCTTTAAATCCTATCAGCTGTTCTGCTCCATTGATCCACTTTGTGTGTGCATGTGTTTACCTGCTACAGTCATTGCAATATGCAGCAGCGTGACTGTAATGGCGTAATCCCAAACCCACTCCTCTACGATCCAAGCGAACACCAACCCACCCAAAATGTAGGTCACTTCTGTGGAAATCACACCAACTGGGAAAAGACAGAAACAAGATCTTAAATCTGTTTTTTTTTTTTGCTAAATGTTTCTGTAAATTCACAATTGGTTATATAAGATTGCAGACCCCAAACAACATGACTTGGAATATTCCAACAGAAATTTCTCAGATATTTCCTGAAAAGCCTTTTTGTAAACTCTGAAATCAAAAATAAAAGATTAGCTATAAACAGACCTGTCTCCATAATTTTGCTGTGTCAATTAAAATATTACAGTTTGTATTTTAGGTAAAAGCAGCAGTACTGCAATATAAAACTACAAGTAATAATACCGTCTTTGGAATCTTATGAGTCAGCAGCTCCCTTTAGTATTAAGAAATAATCCATTATTAGAGTGCAATTACTATTACTAATGAGATTCATGAGTAAGTAACAGTTGAGGTGTGGCATTCACGTGTAGAAGTTAGAAAAGACCAAAACAGCTAAACACAGGACACAATAATGTAACAATTTAATGCAAATATAATATAATCTACACTTAAATCTGCATGTGATTGATCATTTTTAGCATCACAAAGCAAACTTCCATGATTAACTTTTAGAATATTATACTTTAACTGGTCTGATTGGATGCATCTACCCCTTACCTGTGCATTCAATCTGGGGAAAATCTACTTTATGATGATTTTGTCTAATCACAGGTGATGTCAGACATGGTAGGAAGGTTAAATATTAGATTGACAGCTGTAAGTACCAATCACTGATCAGATCTTAACAGATTCAATACGAACATGGCTCAACATAAAAGCTTGGAAAAGTGGTTTTGGTTTTAAATATAACAGTATAAAACAACATAACCATAAGCATCTATATTTGTATTGAGTTTTTTGGACAGAGAGGAGAGAGCTGCAAAAAGAAGATGTATATTTTCTGGTTTTGGTGTTGTTTCCTCATGATTTTGCTCCTGCACTTTTAACAGATTTATAATAAAAAAAAAAAAAAAAAATTAAAAAAAAGGTACTAAAATGGCCTGATTGGTTCTGTATTAATATGTATCCATGTCACTGTTTTACAAAATTTATATGAAACGTTATTTTCATTTGCGTCAAAAATGAACTCGGTTGCCTCGTGATGTGATAACATTTCAAAATTGGGGAAAAAACTGAAATATAATTGCATTTTACAGTATGAGTCAGATGAATATATATTACTGACCTTTTTGAATTATGTCTTAAAATTAATTTTTCTAGCACTTATTATTTTTATATGATGCAATATTATTTAATCAAGTCTTTTATTGATGTTATGTCATCTTTTTCCATCTTTCATATATTATTTTCATTTCCTTTGATTTTATTGCTTTTATTTTGTGATATGATGATGATATGATGGTGTCATCATTTTATTACATTTCCTGCCTCCGTTCCATTTTTGTAATATTTACTCAATTTCTACTTTTCAGTTTCTTCATATTTTGCCTTGATCAGCTGAGTTTTGCATTTGAACATGGATTTGTTTTGTTGTTGTATTGCCTTTGGAGTTTTGTGCCATTGCTTTATTTGTAAAATAACTATAAAAATAAATAAAAATGACTGTTATTATTTCTTACTTTACAGATGGAGCTGTTACATTATTAGTTCGTTCACATATTTTTATCAAAGTCAAATGTTATCACTTTTTCAGACCTGATTTAGTTACAAACATCATAACCCTGCTTTGTTTGTTGGTTTGTTGGTTTGTTGGTTCGTGTACAACATAACTCGAAAAGTTATGGATGGATTTTGATGAAATTTTCAGGATAGTAATGGCGAGATCTGGAAGTGATTACTTTTTGGAAGTGATCTGGATCACCGTCTGGATCCAGGAATTTTTTAAAGGATTCTCTATTAGTTATTATTAACGCTGTTGTAGTACTAACAAATGTCCAGCAGATGGCAGTGGAAGTCCTGTTTTCTCATACAGTGTCTTCAAATGTGTGACCTGAACTGTGGTGCTTGGTGGAGGTTTGCGCTCTCTGAGTGCTTTTCTAGTGTTCTAGATGGGATGTTGCAGATGCTACTCACCCAGGTACTTGGGGTTCTGCCATGACGGTTGTGTTGTGTAGTCAAATGGAGCCAATAAACTGTTGATCTCATGAACTCTAGAAGCACCAGATAATAATTATATCGTCTCAGTGTGAAAGGAACTGAATTATAACCACATCATTTCAAAGTATGTTTGAGCACATTCCGCACTGTCTCAAATGTATCTATACCTGAGGAATCCAATGCAGAGACTGACCACGATGTAGTATAAAGAGTAGAAGGACACCATGCACAGCAACAGATTCTGCAGGACGACCTGAGGAGCCGAACAGAGGAGGACGTTAAGGGAGAAAAGAGAAGCAAACATGACTAATAATGCCCTGTGGATGACAGCTATAAGACCTGCTGCGCTTTTAACGCAGCAGGATTCCTGTAATTAAAAGTTGTGCTTTCTGAAGGAGAACAGACAGTTCCATATGTGTAAAAACCAACTGCTTTATATCGCAGCTCACTGATAATGATGCTTCAGATCCTGAAACCGGATCATTGTGTCAGGATGTTTACAGTTATTTCATCTTCTCTTCATTATAAAAGATAAAATTTCATCTGTCAGGAAAGTGATGACACTAAAATCAATACATACTGTGTATGTATTTCATGAATGAATCCAAGTGCGTGACATTATATGCTTTTTGGTTTTTGAAATCAATGTTTAACTGTTTAACTCCACCTTATAACCTCATACTTATAATTACACACAACTATATTTTTGCACATTTGTTGTTTGCAAATTCACATACAAAATTAAATCACCAGTAAAACCCATGTGTTGAAACAATAAGTTTTTTCTTCAGTATCTATCTATCTATCTATCTATCTATCTATCTATCTATCTATCTATCTATCTATCTATCTATCTATCTATCT